>OY987186.1:16703815-16726315 GCA_963920625.1 Dinocampus coccinellae
AAAATGTTTGTGCGTCGTCGTTGTGGTTGTGGTTGTATCGTGCGTGCCCATGCGTGTGTGTGATCCAACGACATCAGAGTCGCCGCCGCGCAAACTCCACTAATGGACATGAGTGAGAACGTATGTATATGAAAGAATGAGATAGTGGAAATACTCTCGCCGGAAAAGGACTACTCGCGCTTCCTTCTACTGTTTGTCATTTGAATGTTTTAGGACCTCTGTTTAACCAACTTACTTATTGCCTCTGTAGTGACTGAAGACAGCCGCTTATATTTACACACGAAGCACATCTATATACATATTTATTTCATTTTTTATTTGTTAAAATACAGGACACATAAACGCGTATTATTCGTGTTTTATATTTAATGTTGAATTACGATAACATTTTAATGATTTTATTTATTTTTTTTGTTTAATTCTTTGACAATTATTCGTTTATTGATTGATTGATTTATTTATTTATTTATTTATTTTCTTTTTTTTTTTTTCTTTTTGTATCATTTTTATATTGTGAGATTATATAAAGATGAATATTCACATGTATATGATTACGGTTGGTTGATGATATTCGAAGTAATTACGCGAGTGGAAATTGACAAAGCATTTACTGACAGATTGCGATGAAATTAATGGTGGATAAAGGTTATCTATAAATACGTCATTGTCTGTGTGTTTATGTTAATGAATATCGCACTTTGCGTGTGTTATGCGTTTAAAATAGAGAACAAAAAAATATATAATAATAATAATGATAATTAATATAACGGGAATAAAAAAATTTATATATTCATAAAGTGATTTTTTTTTTAAATCTTTGGTTTTTTTTTTTTTTTTTTATGTTTTTCTACTGTTTTATGAAATTACTCAGATAAAAAGGAATTCAATAAATCCAATTTTGGATGAATTGTCGTTGAATTAACGCGTGTGATGTTAGATAGAAAGGAAAAAAACGATGAAACAAATTGTCGAATTGGTAAAATTTGTATTCAAAAAAAAAAAAAAAAAAAAAAAATACAGAAAGAAACGATTACCGAGTGGAAGTCACTCGTCCGAGACAGCCCCCAGAGGCTGTGGGTGAACCACCAAAAAAGACACACGAGACAAGGGGGATGAGTTTTTCGTGGTCCGCAGATTCACAGCATTTTTTTTATTTCCTTTTTAGTATTTTATTTTATTTTTTTTTTTCTCCTCTTTTATGTGCTTTCTTTCCTTCTTTTGTCTTCTTCGTCTTTTTTTCTTTTACGTTTGACCCGCGGCCGCAAAATTACGGGGTCGTGGTGAACGAAGCGGAAGCTGAAATGTCCGGGTGTCATCCGAGCATTTCAATGACAAGTTTCGCGACGTTTGCAGGATAGAAATGAAAAAGAAAAAAGAGATCAGTAAGATATAGGATGAAATTGCGGGTGGAATAAAAAAGAAGGGGAAAAGAGTAAGTGAGTGGGAGAAAGAGAGGGAATGAGGCGCATTTGATCGGCTTCAATCAACGAGTCCATTGTCAGCAGAAGCGATAATTCTACAGTGAGTAGACAGGAGCATTTGGAATATCTTCGAATAACCCAAATTAATTATTTATAAACTATATATATAAATCGAAATTTTAACTTGTTTAATTTTTTTTATTTTTTTGTTTATTTTTTTTTTTTACATTAAACTTTTTATATTTTTTTTTCTTCTTTTTTACTGTAAAAAATTAATCATTTTACTATTTTATCATTTATTATGTGTCATGTTTTTCACATACAATGACTTTTCTAATTCATCTCGGCAACTTTTTCATCATCATAATACACTCTCGTATCTAATGAGCGTCAAGTTGAGACTATCTAGACATTTTTTCTGAGAGTTTTTTTTTTTTTTCTCAAGATAAGAGCCCTTTTTGGCGTGAGTTCTCAAACTTTTTCTCGAGACGGCGACAAACCCCTACTGACTATCAGACGCTTTTGCTTTCTGTCGATGTGAAAAAAAAAGAAAAAAAAAAAAAAAAGACAAAGATAAGAATACGAATTAAATCCCAACTCTCTCGAGATAATAAAAAATTTAAGAGTCAAAGGTTGAAAATTAACACACCCCTATAAAATACTTTATTATCATCTCACCCTCAATATTCCTAAAATATCTTTAAATAATTTAATAAATTAATAAATTAAAAAAATAAATATTATGTCAGAAATGGTTTCCATTTTATTCGCTTTTTCACTTCTATTCTCTACTTTTTTTTTTTATTTTTTTTATTTATGTGGCTTTACCCTCGTTGATTCTATTAAATGCGTAACATGTCGCCTTTGCGTCTTCAATTCGTTCACCCTCCGCGAGTTCACTGGAAAATCCACCCCTTTTTCGGGCGGTCGATACCCAGGACACGTCGCACCATACAGCCTCGACCTTCATCACTTATATTCCACCATCGCCTCGCCTTTTCTTTCTTCCATTTCCCCTCACTATTCACCTCCTCTTCCACCTTATTCTCTGTCGTCTGTATAACTTCGAGAGTATTCCACCATGTGACACGATGGCGCCACTTTAAGTACACACTCTTCATATAAATATAAAAAAAAAATATCACAATAAAAATTATTCATCAATATAAATCATATAAATAAATATAAATTCAATTTTTTAATATATCAAGTGAATGAAGATTTTTTTTGTTTTAATTATTTAAATTTTATTTTCATTTAATTGTCTATTCACTAATGTGACATTGGTATAATAGGCAATTATAGTTGAATAAAATGAATAAAATGTGATAGTAAATAAAAAAAAAATTATAACTGCGAAATAAAGACTAAAAGTTTCGCGATATTCAGTGTCGTAAAATAGACATGAGAGTATATATGAAATGTAAAAAAAAATACGTGATGGATTAAAATAAAGAACATAGAATAAATGAGATATAGATAAAGAGTAAAGGAAAGAAATAAAGACAGAAAAGACACGATTGGCGTCGCGTCGTCATTCGAAGCCTCGCCCTCGTGATTCCAAGTAGGTGGGCCGCCGCCAGGTAGCCGGACAGATAACACCCTCAGATTACTGCGGACAGAGTCATTAGCTGCGTCGGCTTCTGTGTAGAAAATTGTGGACTATACTCTCATCATTTTTATTTCATTTTATTTCACCTCTTTCCATTCACGTTCCCCTCTTCACTTCAGTCATTATGTACATACGCAAATTCTTCTTGCCCAAGTGGTTTTTTTTTTTCTTTTTTTGTTTTTGTTTTTTTTTTTTTTTTTTTTGCGTTTACCAGTTTTCACATCGTCGTTTGGGTAAAATGCAGTTATGCAAGAGGGGAAAAAAAAAAAATTAATCGGTAGCTGAAAGAGAGGAAGACAGAGATAGAGAAAAGAGGATTATACTGAGAAATACTAATTGCCCAATGTATTTCACGCATATTCCGTACCAAATACCATTGACAGAGAAAGTAAATACGCCAAAAAAAAAACAAAAAAAAAAATATATATATATATATACATATATAATATATTACATATACATAAAGGAGAGTAGAGGTGAAGGAGGCATTTATATAGCGTTGATAGGCTAATGACAAACGTGTAGATTAGTCGTATCTAACCGACACTAATTATTTATCCTTTGTATCGTGCCGCCTGTGGTTCGATCGAATGACCAAATGGCAGTGGGATATTTTATTTATTGCCATTAACATGTATATATATATATATAGATAGATATACATCCGCCCACTTCCTTGACTTGTTTTTTATCGCCGTCAGATCCGGATCTTAGTGCTCCCGTGGACTTGACGATGATGCTGCGATGGCCTTTGTCACTATATATTTATATTATTATTATTATTACTGTTATATATATATATTTTTTTTGTTTGTTTTTTTTCTTATTTAATTTTATTCCCTCATTGCTCACAGTTTATTTCGTGTATATTCACACTTTTGATGTGTGTCTGTCCCAATTTTATATGAACATCGGATGAACTATCATGAATTCATGAATTATAATATTATACATGTGATTTTTTTTTTTAAATTTTTTATTTTATTCAATATTATTATTATTAATTGATTAATTTTTTATTTTTGTTTTTAGTTTAAAATAGTCATGTATAGAATTTTTAATTATTAATAATTAAGCAATTATGAATAATTATTGAAAAAGTGTGAAACAGTCTGTCCCATATATGGGTTTTTTTTTTTTCTGTTTATTCGTTACAGACGATATTAAATTCAATGCACAAATATCAGCCGAGGTTTCACCTTGTACGGGCGAATGATGTGATCAAGTTGCCCTACTCGACGTTCAGGAGTTACGTATTCAAGGAGACGGAATTCATCGCTGTCACGGCCTACCAAAATGAAAAGGTGAGCAAGGCAGAAGCAGTGGCATCAGTGTCCCCCCTCCCCATCGTCTGTCACTTTTATTTATCTTTTTTTTTTTTTTTATATTTCTGTCTTTGCATCGACTCTGTCACACATTGAGTCACTTTATCCACAGTGTGTCTGTGTTTCACTTGATTTTTTTTTTGTTTTTTTTATTTTATTTTATTTTATTTATTTATTATTTTTTTTTTTTTTCCTCGTTTCAACGTTGGAAGTAGAATTCAATATTGACCTGTCGGCAAAAGTCAAACAGTGAATGCAATGAAACGAAAAGAGAATGAAAATTGTGTGGTAGGGAGGTAGTGGGATTTTTTTTTTTTTTTTCCTTTTTTCCTTCTTTCTTTTTCATTTTAGACGAGAATTTTTAACGTGAGTACAAAAGTTTTACGAGAGACACCTTGGAGCCAATCCAAGATCTCTCACAATATTTTCAACTACAAAAAAAGTTGAAAAAAAAAAAATTAAATAAATAAATAAAGAAATAAAAAAATTTCAGAGTTATATTATTATTATTATTTTTTTTTTATTCGTTATCAATTTGGATTCATTAATTTTTTATTTATATTTATTTCAATTCAATAATTATGAGTGACATGATCAATTGTTTTTATTTGTAATAATAAAAATTGATTCCGTTAGATAGAATTTTTCCTTGAAATAAATAAATAGTCTATACATATTTGTTTATATTGTCATTCTAGTAATAAATATAAAAACGCATTTATATGTGTACAGTAATTTTTATCTTTTTACTTTGTCTCTCTATTTTCTTTTTTTTTTTTTTTTATTTCTCTCTAGATTTTCTCTCATTTGTTTATTTATTTATTTTTTATTCAACTCTATATTCTATACCACACATTAACAGAATATATACATAATTCCTTGTATATATATTTATTACATGGGCTATTAAATTATTAGTAGTACAGCATCGCAATCAATAGCGGTGATGTGATATTAAACGTTTCTCTTGGTCTTTAATGTGATTCACCGTGGACCATAATTATTCACTTCAAGCCTCAAAGAGAAAAAAAAAAAAAAAAAAAAGTAAATAAATAAATAAATTAACAATACCGCAACACATTGAAAAATAATATAAAACTAAAAAAAAAAAAAAAGTTGAAAGAATAAATGCATAGATATATAAGGAAAAAAAAAAATAATAATAGGAAACGATAGGAATTAATTTTTAAATTTTATTTTGTGACATCACAATCTGATTAAATTTATTTTACAGAGCATTGAATTTCGAGAAATCGTATATATAACACTGTCCTTATCCTCTAGAACACTGTGGTTTTTGTTATTTTATTTATTTATTTATTTATATTTTTTTTTTTTTCTATCATTTTTTATTCGTACTCTTAATCAACTTTGTCTGAATTATCTTTGCCTAATGTTGGCACTTGAAATTATATCAATTTGAATTATGACTATGTTGATTAATCTAATTACGAAATACATTTAACTGTCTAAATAATTTTTTTCATTTATTATTATTCATATTATTATTATTATCATCATTATTTGAAAAAAAAAAATTTTTTTTTATTTATATATCAATCAAATATTAATTATTATAGTATAATAATTTTTTTTTGTTTTTTATATTACTTAATTATTATAAAATTATTGTGTGATATTTATTTTTCAAACTTTTTTTTTTTTTTTTCTTTATTTATAGATAACACAACTGAAAATTGACAACAATCCATTTGCCAAGGGATTTCGTGACACAGGTGCGGGAAAACGAGAAAAAAAGTAAGTGCCGCTTTCAAAATTTCATTATTAATTTTTTTTTTTTCTTAATCTTTTACTGAAACTTTTTTATTCTGCTACAAAAAATTAAATCATTTTTAATCACTCATATTTTTATACATGAATTTTTTTTTATTCCACTCTAAAAATTCTACCACAAGTCCCCAATGGTTTATCATTAAATAAACTCCTTTGTCATTGTGTGCGCGTGTGTGTGTGTGTGTGTGTATGTATGTGCTGATAACCCTCTATTCAACAAAAACACCAATAGGGTTTGCATCTCGGGTCTCATTTGCACCCCCGGATTCCCTTTAACGGGTCATGATCCGTCCATTTGTATTCAATATTGTAAGTTTATAGGCATCATGTGGATTTTCACCCCTTGGGGACAATGTCGCGCTATTGCTACTGTATTCTCATGCTATGCAACATCAAATACATATACACCCACTCATACACATACAGACACATACACATTATCATCCAACACGTAGTCAACTGTCCAATATGAAAACCCATTTCAATTTAACCATGGCCGCGAGAGAATTCAAGTGGATTTTGATAGCATTAAACTTAACTATGCATTGAATTCCCAAACCCTATTCTCTCTCTTTATATCTCTATAAATATATCACGTACATAAAGCAATATTTTTCACATCAATTATAATTTATTCACAAAATAAAAAGTACAGAGCAGGGCAATATCAAACGTTGAATCATTTAATTATTTATTTATTAATTTTTTTTTTTTTTTTTTTTTTTTCATTATTTTTATTTATTTTTTTTTTTCCTTTTCACTTTATTTTCAATATTACGAGTTGAAATTAATTTCAATAAATTTGTAAATATAAAATAATTGAAATAGGTAAATAATAAAAAAAAAATTTCATTTTTTTCTCTATTTTTTTTTTTATTGAAATAATGAAATAATGTAGATTTTATTTATAAAAGTGTTGAGATAATAAATGTAAAGGAATGAATAGAGAGTTTGAGACGGGGGGAAGAGGGGGTGAAGGATGAATGAGAAATTGAGGGTCAAAATGTAAGGTGGGATAGTAGTGTATAGGGATGAGGTTGGAACATAGCCAATCATTGGATTAGCATACTGATGTTCAGGGGCGGTGCTGTCGTTAAAGTTGAGGGTGCCCCACTCACTGTATCTATCTATTCTCGGTTTTGTTCATTGTCTCTTATGTTGTGCTGGCTTTGAATTTTATATTAATCCACTACACACACATAATTATATATTGTCTATATCTACATAAAGATTATTCTAATAGTGAGAATTTATACCACGACATTCCGACATGATTCACTAATAAATTTTAATTAATAATGTTGCACTGTTTATTGTGACGTAAAATAAAAAAAAATCTATGTCGATATCAGTTAATTATATAAATTATATATTTTTTAATTAGTTCAAAAACAAAAATATATAGATATAAATTCATTCCAATTGATAGAAGAAAAAAAAAAAAAGAAAAGGAAAAAAAGAGAGATTTAATTTTACTGTTTTTATTTTATTTAATTTTATTTATTTATTTTTATTCATTTATCTTATTTATAATATTATACATGTGACTTTTTTTTTAAAATTTTAAATTTTATTTTTTTAGACAAAAAAAAATTCATTTATTTTATTTAATTTTACTGTTCATTTTATTATTATTCTCACTTTATATATATATATATAAATACTATATATACATAGTAAGTTCAATTTTATGTTGGAGGTGTGTCTACAATTTAAAATTCGTAAAAAGTTCTGTGGTGTGTGTGTATATATATAAAAATCCCTTGTGGCATTATCTAATTCAAGTTAAGGCGAAGGGTCGAGCCATCCTACTCATATTGTACACAGATACACAGACACAGATCCACACACACACACACACACACACACACACATATTTATATATTTAAATATATATGTACGTAAATGTGTATATAAAGATGTGTGGGTGTATCAACTGGCAGTTTGTCGAGGTTAAAAGCGAATCGAATAAACGTAACCGCGAGATGCGTTGAAAATCATTTCATCCCCCTTTCTCTTCTTCTCACTTTATCTCTTTCTCATTCTCTATCTCATGGGATTTGTATACTATTAGTATTAGATGTCATAGCAGTACCGTCGTGTTACCGTCACTGTTCAATCCGATAAAAGGGTGGATTATAATTCAATGCAGTGTGGGGATCATTGAGGGTGGACACGATGATACTAATAATAGTCAATTGTATATGCCAGTGTCAAAGGCATCACTTTTTATTCTTTCCCCTTTAAATTATCATTCACGTACATATATATTTTTTTTTCTTCTCCCCTTCTTTTTTTTTTTTCTTTTCCAACTTTTACGTGTACACACACGTATAAAAATTATTTATATATCTATATAAAAAAAAACAAAAAAATTTTCTTTAAATTTTTTCTTCAAACTGAAGAAACGAAAATGATATAATAATAATAACGAATCATAAAAAAAAAAACGAATATAACGGAGGTAAGAGTGAGGGGGTAGTTAGATAAAGAAAAAAAATTATTATTACAATAAAATTTATAGCGCATTAAATTTTTTTTTTTCTTGTTTTTTTTTTTTCATTAACTCGAAGGTTAAATATATTATCATATATTATATATTTTCAATTACTCACGACCTCGTGTCCATAAAGAAATAAAATAAATGTGAAAAAACAAGAGAGAGAAAAAATATAATAATAATAATAATAATTATAGTTATTATTATAATAAAAATAAAATTTACTTTACTCAATATACATATGTAATTTATAATATATTATAATTAAATTTTTATCATTTGTCTCTGATTAATTTATAACTATTTCGAATTTAAAAAAAAATATATATTTCTCAGCGTACAATGAAAAATAAATAAATATAATCAAATTTTATATGTACACTCGCAATGATGAAAATTTTATTCTCGAGTCAATAATTGAAGTGTTGTCGTATGTATATAATATATAAGTGCAATATTGGACCTATTTATATGAGGGAATCCCATCCCCTATATATATATATTTACGTATATACATTAACATGCGATCAGTATTATCGATTCGTGTGCAGTTCTCAGTGTGAATATGATGTGCACCCCCACATGCATGCATTTTTTCACTCTCATTGTCGTTTTTTCCTACTTTTTTTATTTTTTTATTATTTTTTTGTTGTTTATATATATATATATATATTTTTTTTTTTTTTTTTTTTGCTCTTTCGTCTCTTCTCACTCAGTCTCTTGCTTGTGTGCATACCAATCCCTCTTCACATGCAAAACGAAGATAACCGACGTGTGCATGTACCGCACTGATCGCATTACATGGAATTATAGGGAGAAAACCTGGTAATCCTCTGTGTTGTACAACAAAACCAGGTCTTCTATATAGTTTATTTTCAACATTCATTGGGCTTACACAAATATAGTTTTAATTTACATAAATGAAGTTTTAAAGATACAACTAAAATTTTAAATAAATGAAGAAAAAATTTAAAAAAAAAAACTATTTTTCTTTTAATTTTCATATAAATTTATATAATATAAATTGAAGTGAATGTAAGAAAATATAATTATGAACATCTGAAATATAAATGAGATCAAAATAAAATATTTGAATCAAAATAAATAATTTAAATGGCAAATATTAAATATAATTTATTATTATTATTCATTATTCATTATTTATTTGATTAATAAAATTATATATTTAATTTGATGAATAAGTTGATGTGGCCATTGTGTTTATCTTCAATAATAAAAAAAAAAAATTTATATTTTTTTTTTTTCTGTTTTTAATTTGACTGTGAGATCTGAAACAAAAAAAAAAAGGCAATTTTATGTTGGTTAAATTTATTTGGTAACAAGTGATAAAGGGTGAAAAATATAATAAAAAGAAAAAAAAAAGGGTTCAACTCGTTCATATGTGTATAAATACAATTATATATATAATATATAAATGTATATGTGCGCGATTATCGCGCGTGTTGACGACGCGGTAATCGATCTGTCGAGGCGTCACGCAGTTGGTATACAAACACGAACGAGTCTATCGCGCGATCGACACTCGACTACGAGGGATGAAAAATAAAATGAGGAGAAAAAAAAATATAAATAAATAAATAAATAAATAAATAAATAAAAGAGAAATGAAATAAATAAATAGCCAATGCATGAGAAAGGGGATGAGAAAGATTTCAGTGTATTAATAAAATCATGACGAAAGACTAACGATGGGGGCGTGCGTGTTAGTTGCTTGTTTGCATAGACACGTGTGTAGTTTTTGAATTCTCTGTAAATGTTTCAATTCGATATTTCAATGAGAATTCATTTGTACTTTTATAATTCATCACCACGTGTATAGAGTGTGTAGAGCGAAAATATAAAAATAAATATAGAGTGTGAAATATTGAAAATTGAAATATTGAGTTTAATTAAAATTTTTTTTTATCAATCACCCAGAAACTATTGACTTCTTTCTAAATATATATATATATATATACAGCGAAAAAGAGAGGATGACTTTTGATGAATTGTCGAAAACAACAATTTTATAACAATCAAATTGTGATTGGAGAGTGCGGTCACGTTGTTAAATATCAAATATCATTTTTATATGTAACATGTATATATATCATATGAATTTTTGTTTTATTTATTTATATATATTTATTTCTCGAAAAAAAAAAAAAAAAAAAAAAAACAAAAAATAAAAATAACAATATTTTCAATTTACTTTCACAGCATAAAACTTTTATAGAAATACAATTTTAAACACAAAAATGTCATTCAATTGACAATTAATTTTTTTATTTTATTCAATTTTTTTTTTTTTTTGGTTTATTTTGACTGAGGATTGAAAGTATAAATTGCACAATTGCACGTGTGTAGGTGTGTGTGTGTATCGCGCGCGCCATATAAATATACGAGATACGGAATGACAATTTTTTTTTTTTTTTTTTTTTTTTTTCTTCAACTTTCTCGCTTTATGAACACACGATGGAGCTCATATAGCAATCAGTAGTGATCACGAGTGTATTATATGCACACATAGATTTATATCTTAACTGAGAACTCGTTGTTTATAACGTATCAAAATTGAATACGGCAAAACTTTCGCCACAGAAGTAATGATCGATGTTGTATATCTCAGAGTGGATTATATTGCGAGGTAGTGAAAAAATATATCTATTGATATGAGGACAAAAATAAAATGGAATAAAATAAAATAGAATAATATAGAATAGACAGAATCACCTGAGGGTACACAAATACACAGGTACCGTCATAATTTAATTGGTGAATAGAAAAGGCGTTTGTAGTGTGATTAAGGTAATTAATTTAATACCTAAAGCGCCTTAGGGACGATTATCTATGTTCAAACTATCCCATAAATTTCTACCAGCTTCACCTTCTTCATGTAGATATATAAGTGTATATGTATTTAACTGCGAAATACTATCAAGTAAATAAACGCAGTTATTATTATCATGAACAGGTTGTTGTGCGATAGGCCAAAGTCACAATTTATCTGCACATGTATATATTCGCATTTGCGGCATACGTGTTCGCGTCAACGACTTGAACGACTATTTACCGATATATCGAATGACCGTTACGTGTAACGACTTCATAAGTCACAATCCGTGACTTTTCGCACGCACTCTTCCCTCCCGCTCTCCTTCTTTGGTTGTTATAAAACGTAAAACCGGATCTCTGCATTGCTTATTTATTTATTTATTTATTATTATTATTTTTTTTTTTGTTTGTTTCTTACTTCACTTGTCACAGTTGTCGTCCTCACTTTATCTTAACAATTTTGTATTTGTCTTATCTATTCATTTCACGTTTCGCTTACTGTTTTCATTCTTTTTTTTTTTTTTTTTTTTTTTTTTTTTATCTTCTTCATTCTTTATTCCTTCAACTATTTGTCTATTCAATTTTGCTAACTCTGAGTCGTTGTTGCAGAAGACAGGCGCTGTTGACCGTGTCAGGTGGAAGTTCCCGTTTGACATCAGGCGCTCCAGCGTCACCGGACAAACGCCGATCATCAAATTCAGTGAATGATATGTTGGATGACGATGATAAATTATTGGATGTCGTTGGACCGGACACACCGCATCCAGCGCATCATCATCGGGATCGAGATCATTCACGTGAACGTGACGACAGGATAAGTGAACGTGGTGAGGGAAGTGAATCATCGGGTTCAGAGAGTGGTGGAGTACCGGGTGGACCAGCGTCCGAAGGCCCAAGGCCTGATGTATCTGTTGGACCGCCAGTTCTTCATCCACCGTTACTGCCGTATTTTTATCCACCAGTACCCGGACTCTATCCTGGACCAGGTCCATTGATACCACCCAATCCACTTGGACTTCACGGTGGTGTCACACCTGGAATGTTATTGAATGCTCAACTGGCATTAGCCGCGTCACAACATCCTGCATTATTTGCACATTATCCTCATCCACTTTCGAGTCCGCTACATCAATTGAAAGGCCATCGTTTTGCGCCTTATACATTACCAGCACCATCGCACGGTTCAGCGTTTGAAACTGTGACGCCTGGTAGTCGGACTTTGAGTCCGAGATCACCACCACCCCGACCTCCAACTGGTTCACCAACACCAGCAAGTGGCGGTGGAATAACAACGGCAAACAGTGGATCAACGACAACTACTGGTGAATTAAAATCCATTGAAAATATGGTTAATGGTTTGCATGAGAGGCGAAGTATAAAAAGGCGACGTAGTCCAAGTTTAACGCCAGGCCATCGAAATGATGCAGATGGTGGTGGTGGTGTGAGTCCGTGACATGAGAATGAGCCTGTCACTAGTACTAATGAACATCATAGCGATAAACAGGATGATGACGATGATGATAATGATAATGATGATGATAATGATGATGATGATGATGAAAATGATGAGGATCTTGATGTAACCAGTGGTGATGAGTCGGTGGTAAACGAACGTGAATTCCAACCAGACTCCACGTCCGAACCGTCGTAGCCATCAATTTTAATTGTTAAAATGTATTCTCAAATTACTGTTTGATATTGAGAATATTACGATAAATTGTATGATTGTCAAGAACGAAAAAAAGAAAAAAAAAAAAACAAAAATTTTAAATAATAATAAAAAACAATATTTGGATTTTATGGGAACGACGGTGAGAATGGAGGTGAATTTTAATGAAAAAAATTATAACACTTCTAGCTTATGTTGCGAATCAACGTAAGTTGGATGTGTTTTGAAAAAAAAAAAAAAAAAAAAAAAAAAAAAAAAAGTATAAAAACGAAAATGAAAATGAGAAAAAACAAAAAAAAACGATATTATAATAAAGTGCAATTTTAAGAACATTATATAGACAATTGTCAATTGTGGGCGGCGATGTGTGTGATAAATATTTTATTTGCTCGACATGTTGGGAAAAAAAAAACAAAAAAAAAAAAGGAAATAAATGTTCGGTCGAAAATTTATGGCGAGAGTGTAACAGAAAGAACAACGTGTAAAAGTAATGCAAAAAAAAAAAAAAAGAATAATAATAATAATAAAATACGAGAGAAAAAAAAATAAATAAACGAAACAAAAAAATAGAAATAAAATCGCGTGTGATGTGTGTAAATAGTTGATAAAAATGCCTGCGAATTATTTTGGTGGATTCGAGTCGATCATTCAATTGCACCGTTGTATGGACACTGATATTAGTGATAGTAAACACATCTGGTGCACCAGTGCAACAACACCAAAAAAAAAAAAAAAAAAAAAAAAAAAAACCGCCGCTCCCTTTTGTACATTTTATTCTCTCGTATAAAAAAAATATCATGTTATACGGGAAAATATAAAAATAAAACGAAACAAAACAAAACAAACAAACAAATATTAAAAAATATGAAATAAAGATGATGGAGAGCGCCTAAATTATTTGCCTGCTAATACTTTAGGTGCTTAATCACGATTACGTAACGATCATTATAAAAATAAAATATTGCAATATAAATAAATAAATAAAATAAAAATAAAAAAAAAATTTAATGAAACGAGCACCTCCACTCTTTACAGCCCAATTGTAAATATGTACCCTAGTGATATATATTATATTATACATATATATAAATATATTATATATATATATTATAAATACAAATATCCCCTCCATAATAATTATTATCTATATTAATTACAATTATTCATTAGTGTTTTGCCGAAACAAAAAAAAAAAAACAAAAAAAAAACTCAATGCATAAATATCACATTTCCTCTCCCTCGATTTAATAACTATTGCGCCGTTAATAAAAATTTTTAAACATAAATATAAAATAATAGCTTTGAGGGAAAAACATTGATAAATTATGATTGATTAAGAAAAATGAAAAGAAAAAAAAAAACGAGGGAAATTTTGTTCAACAAAATCCTTTTATCAATTTATTTTGACACACAAAAATTATCATCTTATTATTGTTTCTTGTTCTTCTTTATGTATTGTATTAAATATTTTTCATGTATTTTCTCAATGTTTTTGCCGCGATGTAACTATTTGCACAATTAAATCTCTCAATTACAATTTTAATTCGTTTCTGTTATTTATTTATTATTATTATTAATATTAATATTAATATTATTACTATTACTATTCTTTTTTTTTTTTGTTTCATCACATTTAAAATAATAAAAGGAAATGAATCTCGCGTGCGAGTTGATGAAAAAAAGTTTGAAAAAAACATTGATCAATGAGTTAACAAATGTAAAACACACACACACACACATACACATACACACACACAAAATGCGCAAGAATATTGAAACAAAAAAAAAAATGAAATAAAGAAAAGAAATGAAAACAATAATAAATAATTGTAAAAGTACTGATTAAAAAATACATCATTCATTTCAAATTTAAATTGTATTTATTAGATAATGGCGCTTGGGGAAAAGACAAAATGAACAAAAAAAATTTGCCGAGATTCATTGAAATAAAATTTAAAAAAAAAAAAAATACAAGAAGGAAATGGAATAAAAGAACAAAACAAACAAAAAAAAAAATATATATATATATATACACAAAAATAGGAAACAAGCAATAAGAGAAGGCCCTGGGCGGTCTTATCATTTTTCAAATCATAATTATTCCTACAGCATGTAATTGTATATTGTACCACCCCTAGAGAAAAAAAAAAAAAAGAAGAAGAAAAAGATTGAAAAAAAAAAAAAAAATGATAAAATTGATCTCCCTCTTTCCAATTTTATCCTCCTTTTCACAGCATTCACTCCTAAAAAAAAAACATCCACATGACTAAAAATTATATATTAATTTAAAAATACACAAATGTTTTTTTTTTTTTCATTTATCCTAAACGAAATGAATAAAAAAAAAAAAAAAAAAAAAGAATCATATACATAAATTCTTTGTGACATATTGCAATTGCAAAATAACAGAGAGTGAAAGGACCAATACCAATTGAATGTGACCCAATTTTTTATTTGCCATCAATGGGAATACACAGGAATGCGTTATTCTCTGATTGAATTTTTATCTATCACACACATGATTCATTATAAACGACATCGGAATCAACATAAGCATCAACATATTTTTCCATATTAGCCAAGAATTACAAGAAAATATATTTTTTTCTCTCTCACTTGATTAGGGTAAAACATCGACATTACATTCCATCGAAAAGTGCACACATTACTACATTACTACAATTATTGTTATTATTATTATTATTATTATATATTTTATGGTTTTTATTTCTTTTAATCTTTGTTATTATTATTATTTTTTTTTTTTCAAACTGATATTTTGTTGCCAAAGGTATAGCGAGTGAGAATATTTGTTTGGATAAATCGTTCTTTGCTCAAAATTTTTTTTTATTTTGTCACATTTTAAAATGATTATAATGAATTTTTGAAGTTGATCGGGAGTGTGCCATCAATGTATCGGTCACAGCACTTTACCTCCAATAATTACAGCAGCAAAAGCACCAGCAGCTGGTTGAGAGTTTCAACTTTTGAATGAGTGGGAAACGCGTTAACAGACCTATACTTTAATTCACGTGCGAACCTCGTTTTATTGGCCGTTGAAGTATTTTAATTGCTCTAAGCGGTGGATTCTGTGTGGCAACGCGGGAAAAGGTGAAGAAGAGAAAGATTAAATAAAATAAAATAAATACACGCAGTCATACTGGACACACTCTGTATGCGTGTGAATATTTGTGTGTTACGATGACTATAAGCCCTGTGATAATTCGATAATTTCTTCTTTTTTTTTTTTGTAAATTTGATTTGATTTTATTTTATTTTGTTTTTATTTTATTTTATAACTACCAACCTGGCAATAAATTCCGATGATTAGACGGATAAAGTCGCGAACGAGAGCGGACGCCTTGTAATTATAGCGTAGTTTAACGGATTCTTGAACGAGCGATATCGATACTCTCAGAGCAATTAGAATATCGACCGTCTCTTTTTCTCTTTATATATGTTATATTATCTGTTATTAATTATCGTTTTCAACGAAACATCACCGGTGTTCACTTCAATGAATATACATATACTTTTTTCTCTTCGTTGTTATTTATTATCTTTATTTTTTTATTTTTTTATTTTTTTATATTTATTTTGTTTTGAATTTTCCACTTATAATCATCAGTAGCTTCGAGTATATAATCGTGTGGTATTACGATGAAATCGCGATGGATGATTGTGGAATTGTTGGTGAATTTGAAATTGTGATGTTTGCGGTTTTACACAGGGATGAATGAGGAACGAGAAAAAAAAAAAAAAAAAAAAAAATAGAAAAAAAATTTTAAATATATCAAAAAAGTAGTGGAGAGAAAAATGTATAAATAACGGAGATGCTGAATTGTGATAGAGCATCACGATCCTATATTATATTTATAAACTATTCCTAGAACATATACAAAAAAAAGAAAAAAAAAAAAATAATAAAAATAAAAATTACTATAAAAATAAGTGTTTACAGATTTTTTGTGTTTCACAGAAATATTTCATCATTTATGTGATGTATACATTTTAAAAAAAATTTTTTTTTTTTAAGTTACATCTATAAATGATATCTATTAATTTATTGATAATAATCATTGAATTATTTAAGATGAGAGAAAGAATTTTTAATTCCTCATTTTCTTTTTGTTCTATTGATTTTATTCAAATTGTTGTATATGCATAGTAGACAAACGAGACCGCAACGAAATTCATCGTTTGACTTTAATTCCAAGATTTCCACCTCGAAGAAATCTCCGAGTGCTCTTTCACGTTCCAGAATTCCGCTGTCTCACTCTCACCACTCGCTATCCCTCTCTTCGTCAGTTGATTCCGATTAGGACCCTATCGGAATGTCCGGGATGCCTTTGATTGTCCCAAAACTCTATATATATATATAAACGCGCATTCACTATATACGAATTACAGACCTGGATCCTGTGTCGTCTCTTTTCCTTTCTCACTCATTGGTAGGTTTCGCCACCGCATCTACAAACTTGTATAAGAAAATGAAAAAGAAGGCGAGAAGTTGAAGATGGTGGAAGTAATGCCGGTCACCTTAAACTTTGTGTGTGTCTCTTGGACGAGAACGAGAATTTAATTGACACTAGGGAGGTGTCGCCACACTAAACTATGCAAAGTGGATGAGAACACGTCGAAGAGTTTTGACTCGCTCTGTATCCCTTTGTCCACTTTTATATCTATATATATTTATATTTTATTTTTTATTTTTTTTTTTTGTTATTTTTATTTCTCACATTCTCTGTATCGTCGTCGATGGTGTCTATATATTTTTTTTTATTTCTTATGCCGCATCATTGAAGTGTACAAATAAATATACAAAAAATATTATTTGTATTAAAAAATATATTATTTTATATATATCCAAATAGTATTAGAATTGAAATACATTAAATCCTACGGGATAGTAATTGATGAGGCGTAAAAATAAAATAAAAATAAAAAATAAATGTAAAAAAAAAAAATAAATAAATAAATAAAAATAAAAATTGTGAAAAATACCAAGTTCTCACGTGGAATTGTGGCGACAAAGGTGGATATCGTAAGCACGAAGATAAATCTGACTACTTTGGCTACTGGAAAGACGCGCACGGCCGGCAATACTCATTGGTATAACGTTCCACAAAACACAAACACCACACATTTTCGCTTCCATTATTTCTCTTATTTTATCTTCGCCACTTCTCGCGAACGCGTTTGGTTCTCATTTACACTACAGTGGGTGAATTGCGTCGAGTGTAGCGAGAGAGAATTTACTGGCCGTGGAATACAATGCAGACCTGTCCATGTCCATCTCTAACCCGGCAAACCGCCAGTTCACTCTTTTCTCCCCTTTAAACGTTTCTCTCGTTGCTGCTGCTGCTGCTGTTGTTGTTAATGTCGCTGTGTTGTTGCTATTGTCGTTGTTATTTCCTGTAAATGAGTGAGATAAAGAAAGAGCTATATAAAATGTTCTATATATAAAATTTCGTTTCTCTCATTGATGAAATTTACATTGTCCATCTCATTTAATCACCATAAAAAAAAAAAAAAAAAAAAAAAGAAAGTATTTTCAGGTATTGTTTCCGCCATTTTGAAATAAATATCATTGTTATTTATATTAAATTAAAAATTGATATAATTAAAATTCTCACCATTACATATAATTTAATTGAAATAAAATTAAATAATTATTTTCATCTTTACAATTAATTAATTACAAATTTTATACTTATACATGTTTATTTATTTATTTATTTATTTATTTATTTATTTATTTATTCATTGATATAAACAAGTATAAACACGACAAATCAATAAACGCACGAGTATCTCATCGTTTTCTTATAGATGTCAACTCACTTGGTAAAGTGTTCGGGCATGTTTAATTCCAAGGCAAAGATGAGCGTGAACATTACGGTAGGAAAAAGAAAAATATAAATGTATTATAGGGAGGAGAGCAACAAAAAGAAAGAGAGAAGAAGGTTGATGTGTAGTATATGCCAGTGAGTGGACAACACAGTGTGTTGAGATTATATATGTATAGATGAAAGAACGGAATACTGTGAGAGAATAAGTGGGGAACGATATACTCATAGTGAGACAGCGTTTGTCGGCGCGTTTGTGGAACCGACTTTACCGCTTTTATATTTATACACAACTACTATTACTACTAATACCTATAGATTATTTTGCATACATATATATATAAACTTTCCATATATGTATAATGATTGAGATTAATAATAAAATTAATAAAATCATATTATTGCAAATAAATAATATATGTAAAATTTTTATTTAAATTAATATTATTATTATTATTATTATTTTTTTTTTTTTTTATTGGAGAAATTGTGGAATGAATATTTGATATTTTTGTATTATTTCGTGATGTGAATTCGGTGGATGTAAAATTAAAATGAGATAATAATAATTTATTTTTTATTATTATTTTTTTTTTTTCCGTTCAACAATTGGTAGTTTTATGATTTATATACAAATTTTTATTTTCACACAATATAGTTATAATGATAAATGAATGAAAAAAAAAAAAAAAAAAAAATATTGATGATAAAAAAATATATAAATAAATAAATTTTACATATTTATATCTTTGAAATAAATATATATCAATTCAAAACTAAATTGTCATGTGTCTCACACGCGTATTATCTATTAAAACTCTCGCTATTGAAATAAAAAAAATTATATATATATATATATGAAGAAGGAAAAAAAAAAATAAATAAATAATTTCAAATGATATATGAATGTGTGTAGAAATGATGAAACATTTGATATTAGGCGCGGGAATAAATGATGGGTATGGGCATAAGATAGCAGGAAAAAGGATGTTGTATATACATATTTATATATATATATATATATATATGTATGCGTGTGTAAGGAGAGAGAAAAAAATTGTGGGGCGCTCAATCTACAGAGGCTATTATAACTCTTATTCATAACGTGCTCCGCGAGTCTGCACAAAGGAGTCATGGTGAGATGGTAGCCTACAAGATCGGATAATATGGGTAGTTATTTGTCGACGCCGATGTTGGTTTTTCGGCTGGCATATTATACACATACATACATACATACATACATATATAATATATATATATATATATATATATACCCCCTGCGGTGATAAACCCGCTGGGCACGTCTTCGTCTCCTCTTGCTCTTCGCTTCACTTCTTTCTCTCAATATTCACTTCTTTCTTTATCTTCATGCCACCGTGTTCACATTTTCCATTGTTTTTTTCCTCCTCTTCACATATATATTTTTCTCTTTTCCCTCCCGTTCTCTCTCTTACTCTCTCACCCGCCGTTTTTTTTTTTTTTTTTTTTTTTTTGTCATACTTTATTTTATTATATTTCCGTTTTATTTTCTCTCATACAGACTCTCGTCCTCGAGCATCTTCCAATGCCACAGTGTCTATTATCCCACATGCACTTTTAAATCTTTTAAATTATAAAAAAAAAAAAAAAAAAAAAAAAAAAAGTAATGAATAACTAATAACAACAATAATAAAATAAATTAAAATTTTTATTATAAATGTAAATTTAATAAAGAAAATAAAAATATTTATATATATATATATATATTTTTTTTTATTTTTTATTTTTTTTATTTTTTATTATTATTAGTATGAGTGAATTAATTGTATAAAAGATTGCGTTAACTGCGTGAGTTTCTCGTGTGAAGAGAAGTTAAAAAGAGTCAACGCACACGATGAATAAAAAAATATATACGTAGTAGTATCTGTATGTATTTTTTTTTTTTTATACATATATATACAGTGGAGGTGAAATGATGGTTATATACGACAGAATAACGACTTTTAATCACGAAACACGGCGGCACTTTTGTCGAATTGAGTAAATCAATAAATAAAGAGGATCTCTCTTGGCAATGACACCTGCGCCTACATAAGATACACACGCATGTACACCCTTTATATATATACGCAACAATGTCACGCATATGTCGGAAATTCAAGCAAAAAATTAAATATATACATATATATTTTATATAACTCACTTTTTTTTTTTTTTTTTTTTCTTTTTTTTTTGCACATTCACATTTTATATTTTTTTATTTTCACAATATGGCAATTCCGATTTCCATCGACACTTGTACTTGTGTATGTCTGTTTGACACTGTCCCACTTCAAAGAGTAAATTTATTTTTTATATTCTTTTGTCTATTTTTATAAAATTCTACTCAAGTTGAATTGTCAATTGTGACGATGCATTTTAATTTAAATTGCGTGTATCAACGTAAAAATATATATATCAACACTTCAAAATGACAATAATAAAAAGATTATAATGAATAACATGATTAAAAAAAAAAATGAGACTGAAACAAAAAAAGAAAAAACAAAAAAATTAATATCATACAAATTTATCGAAATATAAAATTTTTTTAAAATTATTATTATTATTATTATTATTTATCTTTTGTTAAAATAAAATTTAATGAAATAATGTACGGTAGTATCAGACAGCAGATGATGAGGCCCACAAGTTATTATTGATGGAGGTGCGATGAAGTTCTTGTTACGTAGAAAAAGAAGGAGAAAAAAAAATAAGAAAAAAATGTACATAGATATATATAAGTAAAGAGAGGAAAGAGGAGGAAAGGGAAAAAAAATGGATAAAATGTACGTCTAAGTGTAGATGGAAGAGGAGGCGCCGAGAGACGCTACGCACGGTCTGCACCTGCGTCGTCTCACTCTTCTCTTCTTTAGATATATATATATATATATATGTGTGTGTAACAAATAACAAGAGTACGCGAGATACGTGTTCAGACCCGATATATAGTAGGTTAAATGCTCTTATGGAAGGCCATTTCGGATACACCGTGTGAGTGTGCCTTTTTCCTCTTTACCAGTGCACACATTTGCCGACTCTTCTTGATCTATGTCTCAATTTTCCTCACCCCCTCTCAACTACATATATACATATATGTATGTGTATACTTGGAAGTGAAATATATTACGTTGTATTGCCTTGGGGAATCGATTATTCCCTCTCTCGGGGGCGCTCACTGCACTACGAGTTAAATGGCGTTAACTTTTGACGAGTTTTCGCCATTTCTTATAAATATATTTTTTATGTCTACATGAACTAATGATCATTATATTTGTTATCAATTAAATTATAATGATAAATAATATATTTAATAATTGTCCATGCCAAATAAATTGATGGATAAATTTTTTTTTTGTATATATTTACAGTTAATTGAATTGCATTTTTTTTTTTTTTTTTTTCTTCTTTTTATTTTTGTCTGTAAAACATCACGTACTGAGTATTTCTAGACAAAAATTACGTATCAGTGATATT
>OY987186.1:16731315-16798815 GCA_963920625.1 Dinocampus coccinellae
TATAGGAACGTGTATCGCAGGATGAGAGTAACGGCTATGGCATTTTCAAATCGTTCGAATGCCTGTTAAAACTCGTCTGGACAGCGACGTTGTACGACGCCATGAAACGCGAACACTCTCAATGCTGCAGCCATGGGAATTCTATCATATACTGTGGCAATTTTTATTTATTTATATAATAATATATTTTATTATTGATATCAATTATGAAAGATTATAAAAAATAATAATAATAAATAAATAAATAAATAAATAAATGAATAATAATGATAATATAATTATAATAATAATTTTTAATTGTTTTTGTTAAAAATTTTTATTAAAATTTTCAATAGTTTGTGGAAGATAAAAAAAATAGGAAAAAAATATATATATATATATGATGAATCGATTGAAATTGATTTTGGATAGTTGAAATTTTTTTTTTCTTTTTTTAAATGACATTTGAGAGAGAACGGGGGGTGTGTAGAGATGGAAGGAGCGAGGGGTAATTTAGAGAGGAAAAAAAGAAGTTATGGAATTTTTTTTTTTTTTTTTTTTTTTCAAACCAAGATAGACCTGAATGATAAAATCAATCGTTGATGGCCACAGAGTGTATACAATAATAATAAAGAGGATACACAGGTACACATTTGATCTTTGGATATTTTGGAATTTTTTTTTTTTTTTTATGATTTGGAAACTCAATATTTTTATGGCTTTAAATTTTGTCTTGCTCAATGATGAGTGATACACTCATCAATCCATTAAAATTCTATTATCAATATATATAGTTTTGAATATGATGTTTTTCTGCAGTGGAGGACTGTGTAAATACTGCTACTACTACTACTACTACTACTGCAACTGCTGCTGCTGCTGCTGTTGTTGTTGTTGTTGTTGTTACTATTTCTACATCGTTTGATATCAATCTTTCAACACCCACAAAAAATATGAACCAGCTGTGCAGTATACAAAGTGACATTCAATTGTATGTTGAATTGATGTGACATATAAGATTAAGATAAATATATAGAACACATTGAAATTGAGTGATTTACATTGTCAATATTCAGATGATAATATATGATATATTTATAAATGAATTATCTTTTTGATATTTTATATTATAAATTCTATTTATATATATATATAATATTTTTCATTTGATTTATTTTTTATATTAAAATGACATTGTCTTGATAATATTTGTATTCTTGGTACAGAAAATATTTCACTGCCAAGAAGATGACGAGCATCGAGAATAAAGAGAGCGAAGTTGAAACATTTGAGACTCATGTACACACGTGCTGGTAGCTACGACAGGGTGTCAGATGCATACAAGATAAGCTTGTTTCTAAACTTTTTAGTGTATTCCGTGACTTTTTGACGATAAAGAGGAAAGAGAAAAAAAAAAACAGAAAGTAGTTTCGTGCTCATTTTTTAACTCGTACAAATTAAATTTGTCAAATACATACGTATATTTATTATTATTAGTATTATTTTTCATTCTTGTTTTATTTATTTATTTATTTATTAATTTTTTTTCACTTTCATCTACGCGGTGGTATAAAAAAAAAAAAAAAAAAAAAAAAAAGAGAGAAAAAATATATTGTGGACGTGGTAAAACTACAAAATACTGTACCTTGTCACAGATAATGATCTTGTGCACGATGAAAAGTCACAGCAACCGCATATGCGATGCACGAAAACGTACCACATACAAAATACATCAACAGTCTGTAATATATTTAAATAAATATATGTGGATTATTTCGTGTATGCACGTGTATTTGAGTCAAGTTTTTTTTTTTATCATCCGTGACATATTTTTTTTAAATTATATTTTTCATTTTCTTTTTCACATTAAACATTTTATAAAAAATTGAAAAATTATCATATGTATTTTGTTGTTTGAAAAAATATTTTTCCCTTCATTTTATTCTCGTCTCTCGTTTTCTCGTACTGAAAAAAAAAATAAAAAAAATATTAATAATAATAATGTGGTTTTGAATTTGAAGCAAATTGCTATATATTTAAATGCTACGACGTGTATTATTTCAATCAACATTTACGCCATAAACTACAAAATATTTCATCAAAGTGTGTTGGTAATAAAAATTACGTTAAATTATCAAAAACAACGAAAAACAAAAAACAAAAAAAAATAATAAAAATTAAAATGAAATAAAAAAATTGCGAGTATAGTAAATTTATGTATGAATATGTGTGATACATAAGAGGTAGTTTTGATTCAAGGCCATGTAGCAAAGTCATCGCGCGGCAAAAGACCGCAAGAACTGAAATAAAATTAGTGAAGCCATTATCTTGTGCTTCTTCTCTTGATCCTGGAGGGGCTGGTAACTGTCGCGTTGGTTGTGTACTAGGTTGAGATATACAATATATATATAAGAAACACTATGCTTTTAACGTGGTTTCTTTTTCGGTAGATTCATCAGAGAGGCGAGATGTTGAAGAGACCCCAAGATATACCTACGATTGGGACACTGTTACCTCGTAAAAGTAATCTGTATAACTGGCTCGTAAAACAATAAAGTTGCCTGGTAGTTGATATCGCAAACCGAGTCACTGGTTCAAAAAATTAAGAAGAAAAAAAAAAGAAAAGACCAAAAAAAAAAACAACAACAACAACAACAAAAACATAACTTATATTATTATAATTTTTATTTCATGGAGGTTTCATGGTGTGATGAAAAAGTGTAAATGAAAAAATAATTTAATTTATATATCCATGATATTATTAAAAAATATAATTGAATAAATAAAATATTATCGTAATGGAAAAAAAAAAATAATAATAATAATAATAATAATAAATAAACATGATGAATTTTTCAAAATTTTATCAAATTATAAAAGTTTCTACCGTAGAAAATAAAATTAATTTATATATAAATTTTTACGAAAAATTTTATGTGATAAAAATTTAATGGAAAATAGTTATTTTTATAATGAAAAAAAAAAAAAAATTTGATTTTGATCATTTTGAAATATTAGTATATTTATTTGGATTCATGTATGTGAGTGTGGGTGGATATTGGATGGTGGTGTGTTCAAAACTATTTTTTGATAAAACGATAAGAATATTAGTTTTTGCGTTTATCTATTTTTGTAAGTAGGAGAATTGTAGTGATATCTAAACTACTTCTCATTTACGTTATGTATCTACTGGTGGTATAAAGTAAATGTGTGGAACGAGAGAATATAAAATACAGTGGGAAATCTTGGATATATCTTTTGGCTTCAAATGTTTTGCTACCTACACGGTAGCCCATTCCAATCTCCAATCTCAATTCGAGCCAAAGGCACAAACATACACACACACACACACAGACACACGTCCAGTTCCCTCGTTCTCTGTCACCTCCATGAAATAATTATTCCCATGTAATATTTTTCGTCTTAAATAAAAAAAAAATAAAAAAAAAAAAAACAAAAAACCTTAACCGATTGCCATCTCCGACCACATGAAATTTAAACCGCGTTTTTCATTTCCACTTTCAAACACAATCTCATTTTATTTCGGCTAAAGTTAAAAAGCCCTTTTTTTTTTTTTTAATTTTTCTACTTCTCACACATGATAATATTTTTATGTTATTCACATGTAAAAACGTGAGTTGAATTTCTTTTATTTTTTTGTTTTTTTTTTTTATTCATTTATTTATTTTAGAGATTTTAACTTTTTTATTTTCACTTCACAGAAAAAAATATAATAGAATAAAAATTGAAAGTGTATTATTACAAGCAGAAATATTTCAATTGGACATTATTTTGTTTACTCGCAAAAACAAATATATCATGGAAAAATAATAATTATCATTTATTTTTAAATTAAATACTCGTATTTTAAAAACATCATGACAATAATACAGCACACACACACTCACTCACATTTAATATTTACATAAATTATAACTGATATAATACCAAAATTGATGTTTCCTGATTTCATTTTGTTCGTCAAGTTTTCGCAAGTCGACATATCACGATGGTGTTAGACGACTTGGATCACTTGTCTCCCCATCATATGAAAAACTGGACGTGCCTTTCCGTCGCATTGGCGTCTGGATGACCGTCCCATACGATGTCAAGAAATTCCTGTGTAAGAATACTATATATATATATATATACAGTGATAATTCAACGAGTTCAGTTGGATCGATGCAACAGCATGAGAAGACGTAGACACTCAGCTCTGATGGCATCGACCGTGTGTATACCATCCATCAAGAAACAGCTAGTCGACATTTAATCTCTGTTGCACAAACAATTTTTCTTCATTCCTATTATGATTTTATTTCATTTCATTTCATTTTATTTATTTATTTATATATTTTTTTTTTTGTTTGGTGCATTCAATCTAGTTACCTGACAAGAGAGAATACTGATAAAATAACGATATTTATATATAAAGAAAAAAAATCATAAATTTTAATATCATAAATTTTAATTTCATCAATTTTTTTTCTTTTTTTTTCATTCCTTCGTTTGCATAGAACTTGCTTTAACTTAGTTAAATGTATATATGACGATGAGGTGTGATTAAGAAGAGGATAATAAAGTAGAAAACGAGTCGGTTTGTATGTAATAATTAAAAAATCGTCGCTATATAAACGTCTCACCTGCTATACCTTTACGCATATTTCTCTCTCTCTATATATATATATATTTTTTTTTTCATAAAATGTATATTTTTTTTTATTCATAGGCAGGTGTATATATATATATATAAATGTATATGTATTTGCACGCATGTTTTCATGTGGGACGTGTTATTCCGAGAATAAGGAGAAATTATTGCGAAATTTTATATCTATATCAAAATAACTCGTTTAAACACATTAATTAATGTCTTTTCAAAATAATAATAATGAATAAAAATAATAGTTATTTAAATTAAATTCTTTATTTTATTTATTCAACATCAAGAAAAATAAACGAAAAAAAAAAAAAATTAATAACAAAAATTAAAATTCGCATGAGCTTTTTTTTTGTTTTGTCTTTATTCGTCATGAAAGCGTGAAAAACAATTGGTATTTACAAACATAACTAAACCCACGAATGTTCTAAAATTTATCACAAAAAAAAAGTCTTATATAGGATTATGATAGCAAACATAGATAAATAAATGAAATACTCTATTTCTGATGTTATTTTATTTGTTTGTTCATTTTTTGTGATTTTCTTTTAATTATTATCGCACATCAATCCGTATCATCATATAATCTTTTGATAAGCAGTCGAATTATTATTTGAACGAAATCATTTTTTTTGTTATTTTTTTTATTTTTTGTTTTTCACTTCTTATAATTGAGCGTTCGAGTCTAAAATACTGCACTAATTTATTTTCTACATATTTGTCACGTACACAAGAGTTTTTCGTGGCTTGATAAGATTATTTTACAATTTCGTTCATCAGTCCATTCCACATTTTTCTTCATTTTTATTATATTATATTACATTTATTTATATATATGCAATAAAAATATCACTACATATATCTGTATACAATGGTATTATAAATAATTTTTATTTGTTTTTTATTATTTTTATTTATTTATTCGTTTATTTATCTATTTATTTATTCATTTATTATTTTTATTATTCACTTAAATTTCAACGGAAAATATAAATATAAATTATGAAAATTATACGATTATTCGAATCACCTATAATTAATAATAATAATAAATATACACTTTTAAATTTAAACAAAAAAATAATTGTAGTAGTAGTGACGATAATAAAAAAAAAATTTTTATTATTTATTCTCAATTTTAATTTAAATATACAGGTATCAATGTGCCAAGAGATCGTGGTAAATTGTTTTATATATTCGTGTATATTTTTGCATCATACACACACACACACATACACACACATATTCTAGACAGACACATTCACAATATATTCCATACGCCATCAGCCAAGTGACAGTTATTCACTGATGGGTATTTCGCTGCGGGTCAGCAGCTGCGTGTGTGTAATGCACTTCTCCATACACCCGTAACGAAGTTGACGATCATTTTTACAAGTCACTTGAATTATTCACATTAGATTCTCTAAAAAAAAAAAATAATAATAATAATAATAAAATAAACAAAAAAAATTATTTAATAAATAAATAATAATGAAATATATGTGCGTGTTTATTCTGAATTATAGTATATAATGGATATATATGTACGTGTAGATTGAAAAAAAATTAATCATGATCAATTACAATTATTATTTGAAGATGTGGAAAAGAACAAAAAAAAATTTTTTTTTTCCTAATAAATTTTCACACTTATAAAATTTGATTCTGAAATACAACAAATATGATATTGAAATAATAATAATAATAATAATAAATAATAATAATAATAATAAAAAGGTTATGGACTGATTGTTTGTATTTTACTTGGTATAAATTGGCAGGTTATAAAAATAAAAGTAAAACGATCACGCGGTGACATCAGAAAAAGTTTTTGGGTGAGATGCCTTGGCTGAACGAGACACGGTGTGAATCTCATCTTTTATTCAAGTTCTCTCACTATGCAGGAGAGAACCGAACAAACACTAATGCAATGATTACATATACCCATGTGTATATAAGCGTAACTTGCCGGTGGTTTGACTTAAAATTCGAGGATCAGAGAAACACCGCGCGAGCCACGTTGAGTGTGAATTTAAACGGTTACGTGCCATTCGAAATCTACATTGTCACCTGCAACACTCTGTATACCCAAAACAAAAAAAAAGAAATAGTAATAAATTAGAAAAAATATATATATATATAATGACCTCATATACGTTAATTGGCATGCAAAGTGTTTAATCTTTTTTTTTTTTTTTTTGTTTTTAGTAAAAATTAATAAATGACAAGTATCATTAACACAAAATTGATTTCATTATTGTAACTCGCCTATTATATTCATCATGAAATATAAATTGATAATGTATTTATATAAATAGAGAGAAATAGTGAAAAAAAAAAAGAGGTAAAGTTTATTATTTATTTAAAATTGCATGACAAATGTAATGAGAAGATATATAAACATATATGAATGTGCAGTTTAAACTAACGATGACAAGAAGTGTCGTGTCTCGTCGTGACACAAATTTTCAATTGAAAACCGTCCCATGAATCAACGTTTATCCTGAGTTGCACGCTGTGTATATACACGCCCAGTAATAATTGACAAACGCCCAAGCGATTTCAGTACCAGCGAGTGCTATGACATGCTAGTATAAACTTGAGGGACATATTCGCGAGCACATTGTCTCTCTGCCTTATTATACATTTTTTCAAGTTAACATCAATACATATATGTATATTATGTATATAATAAATATTAAAATAATAAATAAGTTAGTTAGAAAATGTTTATTCTGCTTTCTCTCTATCACATTCATTTCTATTTATCCGTTACCTCCTTTCCCCGATCCCCCTCTCGCCTATTTTTTTTTTTTGGTTTCTTTTTTTTCAAACTTTCATATTGATTGTAAAGAACAATTTATTATAGTGTAAATTGTGATTTATGCAATTAAATATACGATAAAATAATTTTGTCTTTTGTCATGTTTACAATGGATTCGAAACCAATTCAAATAAAATTTTATTTCAAATATTTATCAAACCTACGTCATTCATTTTAATCATAGAAATTATTGTTCGTGAGAATGGAATGATGAAATATCAAAATATTTTGATAATTTTATAATTAAAAAAAAAAAATCAACTACTACTATCTGTTTAGAGTTTTAGTGCCTTGCAGCTTTATATTTTTAATACTACATGAGTTGTTAATGTATAAATAATTGGAATGATAACATTTTTTTCATTGTTTTCATTTTGTATATAAAGGAGAAAATTACTTGAACGACATCATTCAGACTTCGAAACGCTTCCTATACACATTGAGTGAATTAAAAATCGATAAACAAAAAAAAATAATAATAAGAACAAGATGTTCAAAAAATTACTTTTCTTCGTCTTATTGGGGTACTTCATCGTTCAGGTAATTTTATCTATTCATTATATTTTCTTTATTCACTATTCTTGTTTTTGGTTTTTTTCGTTTTTTGTTTTTTCGTTTTGATTTTATTGATGTTATAAGTATTCGTAAGATTTATATAAATGAAATTTAAATAAAAAATTTTATTGACTTAAATTTCTTTCTGTATAGGCTTTTCCAGCACATGATCCTGATGTTAAAGTGACCGATGATTTTAATATTGAAGTGAGCGATGAGGCGGCCCGAACAGCAACTCTACATTTGTGTAAACACTTGCTCAATTATTTCAAACAAAGACCGATGAAATATTATAATGATGATGGAACACCGAATTCTCAACTGAGTCGCTTACGCAATCACCTGGAATCATTAGATTGTCCAATTATTCCGTAAAACGATTACTCAAGACATCAAAAAATTTCTTTCCTTAAAAATACTATTATATCATAAAGAATTGATCAATTGTTCAAGAATCTATGAAAGATATCAATATATCAAATAATAAAAATCATAAAAATGTATTTGTTTGCTATTTTTGTTTTGTTTTGTTTTGTTTTGTTTTTTTTTTTTTTTTCCAAAAATCTTCTAAATATTTACCGAAAATTGAAAAAACAAAAAAAAAATAAATAAATAAATAAAATATAGTATTGAATGGAATTACGGAAGCTAAAGTGATATTTCAAGTATTTGTGGCACTTAAGGCGGCAGTGGTAACGAGGTGAGATAAGTCTCATGGGCCCACTGTAAAGACTAGTACGCACATTATGGCTCATGGAGTTTGTGCTCTCAAGGTACCGCCAGTGACCAATTTATACATAAACATTTATATATATAAATACCTACTTACTTGCCATATACATACATTTAAATATACATTTCACATATTTATACTCAACGATAACCCGCGCATGCTCGTTGGGCCCGCATTCGAGCGCGGCGATTTCACTGCATAGCATTTAAATTATTGCGCATGTTCACTATGGCGTGACTAATCGCGTCACCGCGCGCGTTATTTTCTTCGTCTCTCTTTCTCTCTCTCTCTCTCTATACACATATATATATATATTCACATAGTAAATTTGCAGACGATCGACGAGATATATTGCTTGATAAGTCTCTTGTTTTAAAGTTAAACGTTCGTGACGAGGAGTTTAAGAAGAATACACTTGCACTTATATATACGTATTATATAAAATATATATTTGGAGGAAAAAGAATGAGACTAAAAAAGACAGAGTGAGTTTTAGAGTCAAAGAGAGCAGTCAACACCTTGAAGCTCACATTTTCTTGATAACCGTTTGTCTTCGAGATACCGATCGACGCTATTTATTTTTCCCTCTCTATCTCCCTGTCTTGGCGTTTTATTTATTTTTTTATTTATTTTTTATTTTCTCCTCTCTCTCTCTCTCTTACTCTACCATTTCTCGCTACGGTTGGGGTGTTTCATTATTTCAAAAAATTCTATTCGTTTGCCTTCTTGTGCTTGTATGCCAGCCGGCTGAACTTATACACACACATATATATATTTATATATTCAATAATATTCTTTTGTAAAATTGAAATATAAATGTGAATTTAAATTTATGACTATCAATATAAAAATATTAATGTTTTATTTAAAAAAAAATTTTTTTCTTTGTTTTACTCTGTCAATTTTTTATTAATATATAAAAAATAAAATGATAAAATATAAATTTTAATATATTTATTTATAAAATTATGTTTAAATATTTATATTTTATCATTTAATTATTAAAAATAACAATTACATCACGTAAATTAATATGATAAATGTTATTTATTCCGCCTTTAAAGTGCAAACATTGTGTACAATTGTTAATGTTAAATTATGTATATAAATATATAAATATATGTGTGTCAGTGAGAAAAAGGCGACGTTTCTGGGCGTCACAGACAATTTAACACCTGGCCTAAATGGTTTGTTAAACCATAATGATATGAACCCGTTCGCGCACAGCCACACAGGATACGACACATTACAATATGGAAATTAATCCCGAGCCTGTCAATGTATACATAACTACTAACTTTAAGTTTTTTCTTTTTTTTTTATTTTCAAACAAAAAAAACAAAAAAAAAGACGAGATAAAAATGAAAAAAAAATAATGAAAAAAAAAAAAAAATGATAATAATAAATGATAAATCACTTACCTCCACAATAATTATAAATATAGATTTGTTGTTTCACAATCTATAATTATCCAATTATTATGCCCTTTATATATTTATTTTGATATTTTTTGATTAATTTTCAATCAAAATTTCATTATGAAATCGATTATTTTGTAATTAGATAACAGAAAGTAATGAAATGAAAGATAGAAAATCAAAAATAATTTTAATAGACACATGTAAGGAAAACAGAGAAAAATTGTGAAGGATAGAAAAATGAAATATCATAGAATTTATATATATATAATGTATAACATACTGAGAGGGAATATAATAAAGTGTGTTGTTACTTTACTTGTTTGCTCCTGCTCGGATAAGCATAACGAAATGCCTAAAACTACGTTTTAATATTATCACGATTATTATTTTTGTTTCTTTTTTTTTATTTCCGAGGGTTTTTTTTTTTTTTTTTAACATTATTTTGTCGTTTGTTCATTATAAAAATGAAAACTAGGAGACACGGTACTGTAAGTATGCGACGGAATTGCGCCGGACGTTATGAATAAATTATATACTCAATTTATATATACATATATATATTACATCAAGGAAATTCAATGAGGTATTATTAGTGTACTATACTAATTTATTATTTCATCGCACAGTGACCAAGTTATTGTTTGTCATATTATAATCAATAAATATAAAGCAGCGATGAAAAATATGTGTCTACTGATATATCCGTTAACTTTTATTCCCTCTCATTTCGACATAGTTTTTATTATTAATTTTTTAAAAATTGTATTGAGTTGTGAATGGAGGTACACACATAAATAAAAAAACTAAATATAACTCATGTCTTATTATTAGTATTTGTATCATTTTAATAAATCAATGGATAAAATTAGATGGATGATATTGATATTAATAAACATATTCTACATATCAATCACTCTGTGTGTGTTTGGTGTGTTTATAAATATATGAAAATAGTACAATAGAACGGTATTACTATATCTATATATAAATATGCAGTAGGGTATAGGATACAATTCAATACAAACAGAATATTTTATTTGTGGATAATGCATAACAGTGTTTTATATAATTTATTTATTAAATTGAACACTAAAAACAATTTGATTATACATTATACATTTATTTCTTTTCTTTGTAATTTTTTTTTCCTTTTTTTTCATTTTTGCATGCTCATACAGTTAATATCGCGTTATAGCTTTGCAAACAACAATTTAATTTATCGATTCTATATTTATCTAAATATATTTATAAACAATTAATACATAAACTGTATATTTTTTTTAAGTATCAGAATAATTTCAAATACAAAAAAAAATAAAAAATAAAAATAAAAATAAAAAAAGGAAAAATAAACAAAAAAAAAAAATAAAATCGTATTTTTTTTTTTATACAATTAATAAATGAGTATTCGTAACCCGCATTATGTACAATTGCATAATCATTAATTGTATAGGAATATAAAAATATATACACCACGTGCATTTATAAATGCACTTATATTTTTTCTTGTTCACATGCAATATGAATATATATATATATATTTACGATAGTCTTGTGTTAATACGCATTTGGCCTTGAATAAACTCAAGGATAACATTGAAACAAAATATGTACACATATAGGAATTTTTTATGCAATTATATAAATATATATGTTATAATATTTTTATCTAACTCGGTCAATTCACATTGATTGATTGAGGAGGAAAAAAAACAAATGCTGGAGAATTTTTTTTTTTTTTTTTCGGTATTTTTATATTGAATAAAAATGAAAATGAAAATGTATAAAAAAGAAAAATATTAATAATTTTTTATATATATTTTTTTCTTTTTCTCTATCATTCATGTATATATTTGTAATAAAATACAGAAGTTCTGGCATAATTTCACGAAACAGAAAAAAAAAATAAAATAAAATAAAAACGGGAAATATTTATATAAATGATTGTACAGATTGCGTGTGTGTGTGTGTGTGTGTGTATGTGAGTGTATTTGATCGCACGCAAATATAAATATTTCATACCGGAACTTGACATATTCCACATGATAAATCGCGTAAATTATACATTGTTACACATATTTCAATAGATCAGCGTGCAAAAAAATTCTAAAAAAAAAAATAAATAAATAAATAAATAAATAAATAATGAATAAAATGAAATATAATATAATAAATTGGAATAATTAAAAATAACACAAAAGTTTAACTGTTTGGCATATATGACACTTACATTGTATTTATATGTAGGTATAACATTTTATTTATGTATTACATATATAAATGTTTATAGAAGGGATGAGAATTTGAAGAGAGAAAAATATAGAACAAGACAAGAATGAACGAGTCAACGCTGCGTTTGACCACACCCTCGATCGCGGTGAAGATTTATAGCCCATGTGGTCACCACGTCGACAAACCATCGCCCACCCACTCATTCCCTCCTACCCTTCACTCTTTTCCCTTTCTCTCTATTCTTCTCTCTCACTCTTAACTCTTGTATGAACAATATATATACGCTTGTTACCAATTCCAATTGTCGTTTCCCGTGTAGTTACACCAGGCGTAAATAAACTACGACATTACACGTTGACAAATTAGGTTTAGACGTTTGTTAATTTTTTTTTTTTTTTTTTTTTTTTTGTTCATTTGGGAAGAGTTTGAGTCAACCGTAAATATTTTATTATACTCGTATATATTTTTTATTCTAGTAGAGGTTTTTTATTTTTATTATTATACGTGTATGTTACATACAATTGTATTTGTGAAAAATAATTTTGTGGATAAATAAAAATTATATAAAAAAAAAAAAAACATCAAATAATGCGATATATAATAATAAATTTTAATCGTTGATGCGTATCAAGTACTAAGATGTTATTATTGAACTGTTGACAACGCGTTTGTCTTCCGCTTTCATACACATTGTCGCGTCTCGGTTTGTCGAGTCTTTCAACGCTTCTTGATTTGTCTCTCCCTTTCACCCTCACAGTTGTTTTTTTTTTTTTTTTTTTTCATTTTTATTTATCTATCTCACTCACTTTTATTCACTACGTGCAATATATATATTTGTGTGTGTGTGTGTGTGTGTGTGTGTAGAAGAGAAAAAAAAATTTATACCAACGACATATGTGCGATCGCGCCAGCGTGAAGGAGTCTAACGCGCGGATGCGTTCCCAAGTTATTGCTTCTTTCCGGCGTTTATAGGTGTCCATTACGCGACGACCATCGTCTCCATTGTTAACGATCCACAACTCTCTCACTTGGCTGTATATACGTATTTATTATTATTATTATCATTATTTTTTTTTTCTTCTCTTCTCTTCTTTTCTTCTTTTTTTTTTCTTCTTTCATCATTCGTCTCTTCTCATGCCCATATAAACATTCACATATTTGTGTTTGTTCCAATATGTGAGCTTCAATGTATGATGAGCGAGGGCGAAAATGAAAAAGACAAAAATGTCAGTAGTTCATTCTTGATATGTGAAATCATCATCATCATCATTATTCCATTTTTTTTTTTTTTTTTTTTTTTTTTGTTGCGTTCTTTCATTCATTTCACATTTATGCATGTGCATATATGTACATGTATATATTTATTTATTATTATTTTTTTTTTTCATTTTACTTGGGAGAGATAATAGAAAATTACTGAAGAAAAAAAAAACACATGTAAAAAGGTCATTGTACTATTTTATATTTATGTGTGCATTGTATTTTGTCGGAAAATATGTGGAATATTGGAAGAGTGAGATGATAAAAATGACGAGGAAAATGAAGATGAGAGATGGAAGTGGGTGTAGGGGTACAAGAAATAAGGCAGGAAAGCAAAAAGCAGAAATGATTGTTCAACAGAGCGAGCGAGTGCGGTGATCACACACGACATTGAACACGGTGACGCCGACTGCGCCAAATTATAACTTATTTTATGACTTTTTTGTACCGGCCATTTAACCCTAAGTCCTGTGAATGGTAACGTAATATAAGTGTGTATTGGTGATTGTACATACGGATAAATATTTTTACATGTGTGTGTGCGCGTGTGTGTAGAAAGGACGTGAACACGTTTAAACACAACGTATTTGTGGCTCTGGTGACAAATTTTGAAAATGAAATCACACCCTAATAATTTCCATTGACAAGGGTGCACATTTTTTTTTTTTCTTTTTACTTATATACTCTGGTACTACCATATATTCCAATTTTTTTTTTTTTTTCTCCATCAAAAATTCTCCTCTCTATTCAAGAATTTTCATAATTGAATAAAAAATAATTAATTTATTGCTATTCACATTTTAATTATCATCAAAATTTAATTTTTTATATTGCATTTTTGAATTTATTATTTCATTTAATTTTTTTTTTTTTTGGGGGGGGTTTTATTTTTTATTTTTTTTATTATTATTATATTATATATTTTTTATTTTTAGAAATAAAAAAATGGGAGGTGTCATTTTTGAAGATAACGAGTAGACAAGTGGTTCTACTTACATGGTCAGACGATTGATGGAGTTGGGACGTCAAAGCGAACGATATCCATGGAGATATATTACTCATACATTTATGTTAGACACGGAGGGAGGAAGAAAAAAAATAAAAATAAAAATAAAAGTCAGAGAGAAAGAGTGAGGGAGAATTGAGGTGGATTGAACGAGGACCATAACGGCATTGGAGGGTTTAGACGTATAGTTATTTCGATTTGAAAAACTAAGATAGAGCATTGGGGAAAATAAGAAGAATTTGTAAGAGAGAAAAAGAGAGAGCGAGAGCAGTTGCCAACAACGACGATGAGGTATCACGCTGTGAGACGCGCTGTTTTATGGTTTTCGGCGGAGAAACTAAACTTATTACACGACGGGGGTTGCGTTACGTTGTGTCGTCTCGCCAACCCCGTGACGTCGCGCATTTGAGGGTGACGAGGTGGTGAGGTATGAGGTGGGGAAAATAAACGTGGGGGTGGGGGAAGGTGATTTTTTATTAAATCACACGTCTGCCAACGCTTGTCGCCCGATTAATTTGCCGTGACATTTTTTTTTTCTTTTTTTTTTTTTTATAGTCGAAAAATAAATTCGGTAAATATATTTCCGGTTATGATAAATTACACATGAACACGAGGAAAAAAAAATTTTTTTTGTATGAATAATTTACCGTTGATATATAAATTTTATTTTCTATTTAAATTTTTTCCATTTTGTATTTTTATTAATGTGTGAAAAAAAATTATTGTGAACGTTAGTACATATTTTTTTTTTTTTTTTTTTTTTCGTGTACATTCTAATTTGTGTGTTGTAAATTGATTTGATAATGTTAACTAATGAAAAGAAGCTGTCAAATACGAATACAATTGTACGTGAGTGTTGGTAGATGGAGAGAGAAAGAGCGAGGGACGCGTAACTGTGTGTGAGAGAACACGAATAGCAGAGGAAAATGGAGAAAAAAAAAAAAATAAGAGACGTTTGGATTAAGGAAAAATCTTGGACGTTCTGCAAGGGACAGGCTAATTCCACCGTGATCGTATCTGATCGATGTCCCTCGACCAAATCATCTCTCCCTTACTTTTTATTTTGACCATACACTCACACACACACACACACATAAATATTTAAATATATATATATATACATTACAATAGAGACTACAGAAAATGATTAAAGTATAAAAAAAAAAAATTTGTCATTCAATTTATTCATCATCTTACAATTAATATAAAAAATTATAATCTTGAAAAAATATTTTTCAATACCAATATAAAAAAAAAAATAATCAATCACTGCATTAAATGAATAATTTAGCAGAAAAAAAAAAACAAAAAAAACAAAAAAAAAATTTGTACTTTATTTCCACTCACTTTATACTCCCCAACCAGCAGAATTCTTTTGTTTTACTTACACACTAAATTCTACATATATATATATATATATAATATCTCGGACGTACCGACCCAACCCTCACATGAACTACTTGAAAATAACTGAAAAAAAAAAAAAAAAGACAATAAAATAAAATAAATAAGAAAGATGGAAGAAAAAAAAAAAAAATTTCACATGTGCATGGGTGAAAGGTCGTGTTTGATGATTGCGGGGTCATTCGTTTCAGGGTGGGATCTTTTCGATAAGATTTTACAATATTCTCCCTCTCTTACAAACACATACACATCTTAATATATAAATATAAAAGTCACATATGGCATAACGGAGGGAAATATCATCAGTCGAAAATATTTTCGTGGCCAATGTGATCACTATCTTTTTAAGGATAGTCTTCCAAACATTTATTATATATATATATTTATTTATTTATTTATCTATTTATTTATTTATTTATTTATAATACCTATTCACCCCTATTATCGTTGACCAATAGATGTGGACCTGAGATAAGACGTGTGCGAGCGTTATAAATTGAAGATACGCTCGAGTAAACTGCTGCCGTTGAGCCCCAATTAATCGTATAGTGGCTGACTTAGTCATAGAACATTGGAGATACTCATCCCCCGTCTTACATTACCAACCCTCTTAAGTCCACTAGTTCTGTATAATCAAGTTGCCAATTTCATCTATTTGAGTGAATATACACATGAAAAATTATATATATTTATGAAAATTATTCAATTTAAATAAAAAATGTATTCAGAAGTTATAATAATTATATCAATAAAATACAAATAATTTTCTATATTATTGGTAGTAAACAAAAACAAAAAAATATAAGAAATAATATAAATAATAATAATAATGATAAATTTAATAAATAACAGTTGAATAATTTCAATTTATATTTTTATATAAATATTTTATATGAAATTTGATAAATTATCAATTGACTATTATTTGCCAAGAAAATTATATATCTGTGTTATATATAATGGTGTGTCACTTGCGTTAAAGCAGGGTGAAATAAAAATAATATATTATATCTCATGACTTTTGACCGTGGAATTGTATATGTCTAGTGCAATCACGATACAGTTGGCTCACTTCACAATTGTCGTGGAGAAAACGAGAGAAAAAGAAGAAAATAAATTCAGCCAAAAATAGTTAAATATATATATATATATATATATGTATGGGGTTGTTGTGTTGTGTACGAGAGAATGTAGAAAAAGGGACAGTGAGTAAAAGAAAGAAAAAACAAAAAAAAAAGAGGGGGAAAGATGTGCGCGCACGCACCACAAAACACATCGGTATTTTGTATTCCTCCCGCATAGACGTTATCTCCCCGCGTTTTTATTACATGCGGCAAAGGAATATGTTTTATTTATATTTCATATTTTGTGGATCCCGTGTCCACTCTTGGAACGTACATGTAGATATTTGTGTGTGTGTGTGTGTGTGTGTGCGAATATTGTGTAGTCTTGAATGTTGTCTTTTATTCTATATACATATATATATATATATATTCTTCCATTCATATCACCCTTTGGTATATCTACTTGTATATATAAGTAATATTACGTTGCGATAAATCGAAATGAAAATTGTTGAGATTAAGATATCCCAATGGGCATTGTATTGTGACTATTGGTGTAAAAGTTCTCCGTATATATCTGTGTGTGTGTGTGTGTATGAACCATGAGCTCTTTTATGGCATTCATATTGATATAAAATTGATAAGAAATATATTCATAATGCTGACCTTTGATCTATGTTGAAAAAAAAAAATTTCAAAATCTTCAGTAGTGTCCTCTCCGGTAGTATAGTGGTCAGTATTCCTCGCCTGTCAGCCAAAGACCACATACTATAGAGAAACAGTATGAACACTGTCACATAGAGGAACACACCTAGAATTAAAAAGTTTTTTTTTTTTATTAAATTTGTTCAACTTTCAAACGTGTAAATGATCACAAAAGATTTGATGAATAAAATTTTTCTCATTTATAAAATAATATTAAATAAATTCAACAATGCTATTCATATTGGATATTTTCCAACGAAATAGAAAATCGCAAAAGTAATTTTGCTATTAAAAAAAGGCAAACCATCAAATAGTTCATTAAGCTACAGACCAATAAGTCTGAACAAATAAAATATATTTTAATATTTTTTATTTTTTTTATATATAATTACAGTGTCTTCACGTGTATAAGTCCTCGATAGTATAGTGGTCAGTATCCCCGCCTGTCACGCGGGAGACCAGGGTTCGATTCCCTGTCGGGGAGGTTTTTTTTTTTTTTTTTTCTTTCAATTTTTTAAATGTAGAGTTATTTCTTTATGATTATAGTATTAAATAATAAATCGGAAAAAAATAGTTATGCTGAATTAGAAAAACAATTTATTCAGTAAATATTGTATGAAAGAGTGTGTGTTTGTGAAAGAGAGTGAGTGAAAAAAAAAAAAAATGGACAAAATTTAATCCTACATTTTCTGAAATGTGGGGTGTTACACTCAATTTAGCGCCTTTGTTAATAATGACTGGCTGCGCCCTACATATATATTTTATGGCTATCGCCTCGGGTATATGGTTATAGATATAACTCACGGCTCGTTGACCCAACTCGACATAACTAATGAATGACTTTCAATTTTGTTGTGGAGATAATGTTAAGTAATTAAGATATATTTCCAATGTCATCGAGAAAATTCACCTTATTTCAGTTATAAATCAAAATTTTCATGATAAATTAAATTATTTACCGGATAAAGATGTATTTTCTTTATTATTACGAAACAAAATTATTATTCAATTATATTTTTAAAATTCAAAATCATTTCAGAGTACCGCGAAAATTATCATGACGAGTTGAGCTACATATTTTTACTGTCCAGGCGGCGCCACAAATCGGTCGACTTATATTTAAATCGTACATTGGCGTATCCTACTTTATATTTATATTTTTGATGAATATATTTTTCAGAAATTTCATGAAAAAAAAATAAAAAAATTAATGCAATTAATATTTTGATATGAATTGAAACAATTATTAAACATATGAAATTCATACACAATATTATTATTTAATTTATTTGAAAATAATTTAGTGAGTTTCACATCTTATTCGTCCATACAATCTCGAACCCACGCGTACTTTTCTCTGTATTCACGTGGAGTTTGTTATTCCCGCGCGCAATACACGATTACACTTGGGTCAATTATTTGTTTATCATTGCTCAAAATAAATACCACAAATTAATATCCAATTTGTATCATTGAGATATTATTTTCCTACAACGTCATGAAATAATTATTCTCACTGCTTACACATCATCAAAAAAGGTAAGAATATTTTTCCATTCAATTTTGAGGTTATTATATACATTTGATATGTTTTGCTGTCAATTAATTTTCCATTCATCGCTAACGTGTTCAATTAAAATAAATGTAAATAAATTCTTTATTATTGAGCATATAAGTTTTATTTTTGTGTTTTCAGATGTCCAGAAATAAGGGCAATCATTCATGTACTGATGCTGGTACATCAAATAATCCAATAAATTGTCAAAATGACAAACTAATACCAATTGAAATATCTGATGATGAAGATTATGCCGATGCGAATTTATTTCACAGTACAAAAGTTATTCCTGTTAAAAGCCGATATTTCAATCGAGCAAATGTTTTATCCGTTAATAATCAGCGTGTGCAACAATACAATCCAGAACACGCTTATATCACAGATGATGAAGATAATAGTGATGATGAAAAAGTGAACACTACTGATGATGGAAGTTTTTCACCACCATCATTAGCTCGAAGCTTGAATAAACAAATAAAAACATCGAGTATTATCAATCTACTGCAGCCAAAAAAACTACTCAAACTTTCATCAGGTTTAGGTGTGACAAATCCAAATGTTAATAAAACAAATAATGATAATTTATCAGATAAAAAATTCGTCAATTGTAGTGACAATGAAAGGAGAAATGAAAGTTGTTTTTCCCATTCATCTGTTGCTCCAAGTTCAATTACCATAAATACCAATAAACCAAAATTACCACCACGAAGATATTTTCGTTGGGGAATTGATAAACCTGAGGAGCGAACTGGTGGACCAGTGAAGAAACAAACTATCAATTCATTTGAAAGTAATGTGACAAAATATAATAATGATTTTAAAAATCGTAATGAAAATGATAATATTGCGAATGATAGTAATTGCAATATAAATGATTCACCAATTAATAGAGAAATGGAAATATCATGTCCACCAGCATCAAAATCTCATAAATTAATGATAGCTGGGGTGAATGTTGAATTTCCATTAAAACCATATTCATCTCAAGTTGCTGTAATGAATGCAGTGAGTAAAATAATAAATATAATACAAAAAAAAAAAAAATTATCAAAATTAATAACATGGATAAAAATAAAATTATATATAATTCATCATTTTTCTTATTTCAATCGAAAAAAAAAAAAAAAAAAAAAAAAAAAAAACAGTTAATAAGAGGATGCACAAAGGAAGAGCATGCGTTAGTTGAAAGTCCAACAGGCAGTGGAAAAACATTGGCTTTATTGTGTGGTGCGTTGGCATGGCAAAAGCAGTACGCCGGTAAGTGTATTTATATAAAGTTTTAATTTATTCAAAACAATCAATTGTAATCTAATATGATAGACTGGACAGTTACGTTTATAAAAATACAAGTAAAAAGTTAGAGAACATAAACACAATGAGTCGTATATAAAATTTACATAAACTTCAGAATTTCATAATTATTTTTCAAAGGATAACAATTTAAATATTCATCACGTAATGTAGCAATAATAAAACAAAACCGAAACTTTTATATTTGTTTTTTACATGCAATAACAATTAATTGCAAGACATTGACAAATTATTTTATTATCACGACTCACAATGGATTATTTGAGAGTTTTATTTTGAAATTTCATTACTGCAATAAATTCGAGATACTCTTGTATACTAATAAAAAAAAATAAAAATTGACAATTTATCATTGGAAATAACTATAATATTGTATATAGAGTGACCGTAAGTTGTATGTGCGTCAAAACTCTCCTCTCTTACCGCTTTAACCAAAAAAGCCTCATTAAATAACGTACATATTGTATTCGTAGGGGTATGGGGACTCCTTCCACCGTGTGCCGCCGCGCGCGTTTCTCCACTTGTATATATATATTTATATACCCTCGCGTTTCTTTGGGCGATTGTCTCGTGACATTTGGTCGTTAACATTGTCCTCGTCTCGTGTAGTCGTGTCTCAGAAAGTCGGGCCGCAGTTGCTCTTTTCGCTTCCAAACTCAAAACCCCTTCCAAAGCTTTTCATCTATATAACCACCCACACTATCCTCTCTTTCTCTCTCTCTTTCTTTCATTCTCACTTGCTTCTCAATATTGTCTCACAACATCGATGAACATATGAAGCGTGTAAAACCTGAAAGAAGTTTTTTTTATTTTTTATCTAAACCTCTACTCGTTTCACGATGTTTGATACAATTCCTGTTTTCATTCTTGTCCCTTGTTTCTTTATACTTATTATTTTTTTCTCTATCATTATTATATTTTCATTTTATTTGTTTTACACGTTGAAGAGTAAAGTATTGAAACAAAAAAAAAAATTAACTGCCACCCGTTGAAACATCTTTGTGCTGCTATCAACTTTTGTAAAGTCGACGAAAAGTTTTTGTTGAATCGCATTTGCCCATTGGTATATATATATATATATATATTTTTTTTTTTTTCTCGTACTTTTACCTAAAAACTTGATGTCTTTCTCAATGTCTGTTACAGAAATATTGCACTTACTAAACTTTTCAATTGGATATAGTTTCAACGATAAAATGTAGAATGGTCGCGATGTGCACTGTCACCCTTTTGCATTACACTTTTTTTTTTCTTTTTTCTTTTTTTTTTTTTTTTTCTGTTAAAATGCAGGATTATATTTGAATTCTTACATTTTAGATGATCAATTCAACTTGTAAAACAGAAAAAAAAAAAAAACAAAAACAAAAAATATATTTTTGCATACATTATTTGTTTATACACTTGGGCACATCATAAATATATAATGTAATTGGCGTGATGATATTAGTCCGTGGTAATTAATTACAAATGAGCTATTGTATGATTTTTTTCGCACGTGCATTAAAGTGGCACGTATACACGCGTATGAGAAATCACTGTGGAAACTTAATACGTCGACACGACTCACGGAGCAATTGCAATGTGAAGATGATACGCCCGTTGACCACCACCAACACCGTCAATATCATCATCATCATCATCATCATTATCATCATTATCATTATCATCATCATTACTATTACGTACTATTTTAAACAAAGCGTAGCGAGAAAGCGAACCGGCAATTAGCAATTCTCCGTTTGCTATATCACCATAAATTATTCAACCGTTTATTTTCTACAACTAATGGCCCCATAAGTTTGCTATGTTCATATATTTATATAAAGTCTTCCTGTCTGCGATGGTCTTATGAATTTCCGTCCTTTGTTTATATTTCACGCTACACAAAACAATTCCAAAAAACTCTAATACAATTGTAAATTTAATATTTATTTATTATATTAATAATTTGTGATAAAAATAATTTAATAATACAATACGTAATTTTTATTTATTTATGTATTTTTATTTTATTTTATTTTTATTTTTATTTTTTTTTTTGACTGATGAATATTTTTTCTCTTGTTTTTATCTTCAAAGACAATTAGTTTTGCCTGTCAATAGTCAAAATGAGCTTATTCAGCAAATCAATAGTTCTAGTCAGGGTCATTGGAAATACCTTTTTTTTTTTTTCTTTTTCTTTTTCTTTTTCTTTTTCAGGGAGAAAAAAAGTAACTGCCCAGCAGTTCATTAAATGGCTTATCCGTTGTGAGCCTTATCTGAATCCTTTATCTTTCGTAACGACCAATTGCCATTATATATATATATATATATATATAATAAACTAAAAATGGCGATACAACCTAAATTTAACGGTGGAAAATATTCATTGAATGAGCAGAGAGATAGTCATACCTTTTTAGATAGTAGTAAATTTTTTTTTTTTTTTTTTTTTTTTTCTCTAGAATTAGTAAGAAAATGAATCACACGTGTCTTTATCTAAATGATTGTTTTGGAAAAATTTAATAATAATGATAATATATATATATGACGGATGTAAAGGTAGAAAATTAAATTACAATTGAAAATTTATATTTACATAATAAAATATTTACTTGAAATTTAGGATTATAATGAATAACAATGAGATCTTGAAAATAATCACAGTTTGGTAAAACGTTTGCGTTATTGGAAGCAGTAATTTGTGTCTATAAAATGAGGTAGGTCATTTGGTTAGACGGTAAAATTTTAGTAATTTGTAAATTCTAGTTATTTGTCATAGTCGTTTAATACAACTGAGTATAATGAGCCAGCTGCATAGGCATTGGGAGTGGGGTGGTGGTGGTTAGTGAGTTGCTTCTTTTCATATATACATACATGTATAGAGAAGAAGAAACAAGAGAGAGAGAGAGAGAGAGAGAGTGAGAGAATGAGAAAAAAAAAATCGGGGTGGGCTGTGTCCCGCATTTTTAGGCAAAACGATCGCGTGCCATTTTGGGGGACTCGTCAAATTAAACGTTTCTCTAACGTTAACGTCGAATTTGCGTGATGCGCAATTCTATCTATACTCTCTTTTATACAGTGAATTTTGCTTTATCCTATCATGTCCTTTCTACCTCTCTTATCCTCTTACAATTTTTTACTCTATCTATCAACATCGGTTGTTTCATTATTATTATTCTTTTTTATTATTATAATTATTATTATTATAATTATTATTAGTTTTATTACTATTATTTTTGTCATTGGTAGAATATTGTAAAATCACGTAATTTCCGTAAATACTAAAATATATATCTATAAAATATAGAATTGTAAATAATGAGAAAAGGGACGCACTTTAACTCATTATAATTTATATATATGATATAGGTAAAAGACATTTTGGATGACACGCAATCTTGTCCCCGTGCACTCATGCAAAGACAATCGTGTAAGCAAAATACTGCTATATATATATATATATTTATTTGTTTATTTATTGTGATGTTTTATTATCAAGCATGTGGTAATAAAATTGTTGAATTAATCGTGCATTCGTGTCCCGAAAATGTCATCGTGTCCTTTCATTATCTCATTTGGCTTTACAATGATAATTTTAAATATAAATACGCGAATTATCGTGCCACTGGGCTTCAAGCACATTGCGCGGTTTCAATCTCAACAAATGTCATTTACATATATATCTTTGTGTGTGGGTGTGTATTTTTTTTTTTTTTTTTTTTTTTTGTTTCCAAAGAAGAAAAATAAATTAACATTCACGACGTAATTGTGTGCACGACTATACACACGACAGTCGTGCAACTTCTAATTTGAATTTTACCCTTTCTCTTGACAATAACTTCACTTATTTCCGAGGGTATAATGATTCTCTCTCTCTCTCTCTCTATATATATTCATATTTTTTTCACTAACTATTATATTTCATTGACAATTATTCCTGTCAAGAAGTTTTGAAAAGTAACCACGACACGAAGACAACCAACCACTTTTCTCTCTTATTCACCAATGTCTCGTCGCACGAAATTATTTCATTTCAATATATTATTATTATTATTTTATTTTTTTTTTTTCTCTTGTCTATTATTTCACTGTGATATATACGTGTGTATAAATTTTATTCATGACATTACTTGAAAATATTTCTCAACATTGAGTGGTACTGCTAGCCGCCAAAAATATTTTTTTAAAAAATAAAAAATATATACGTTATCAATTAAAAAAAAAATAATAAAAATAAAAAACATTACAAAAATATGTGACACATAAATTATATAAATTAATATTTTTTTTTTTTTTTTTTCTCCACTGCAAACGTTTCTCGATTACTGATAGAATGTGATAAATAATATAAAATAAAATAAAATAGTAGTTTATATATAATAGAGGTAATAAACAAAAAAAAATATATATTTACAAGCGTGCGGCTTGAAAAAAAATAATAAACGTAAAATTGAATTGATGTGACTGCAGATAAATATATAATTTTTTTCATATTGAATCTATTTAAATTAAATTTTAAATTGTTACTGCACACACATACACACACATACATACACACGTGTCCCTTACGTTATATACATCAAGGACTTTCAAATTCTTTCTCTGTTTTTAACTTAATGGGCGTGTTAACTATTGGGATCCTCTGACACGTCAAGTATATAGTAGTCATAGGTTTTGAGATCGTACTAAAGATAAGTATCGTTGATTTGTGACGTTTTGGCTCTTTATTATTTTCCCTTTAACATACAAAAAATAATAATAATAAAGAGTGAAAAAAAAAAAAATAATAATAAAAAGGAATTTATGTCTCCAAGGTGTCACGAAAACTCCATCCCCCAAAATTCAGCGGCTTCCTCTATTCTTTCTACTCAAAATATTCTTTTGTTATATATTTAAAATCTATTATTCAGTGTAAAACTCATCATCACCGATCCTGTTATTTTCACAGCTTCTTCACGCAGCAGGTGCATGAACAGAAAAATCTATATGTATATATTAACTCAAATACTTTATTTTCATCAATAATATACGTCAGTGTAATGCGACGTGACATAAAAATATATAGATTATACGTGTTGGAATGTGAATGACAACTGGTGTATTGAAAAATCATTGTGTATCGATGATTTTTTTATGTGACGAATAAAATTAAATAATAAAAAATTGAACAAAAAAAAAAAAAAAAAAATTTTTTTTTTTTTTTTTTGTTATTCAATTCATATTTGATGCGATACACGTAATCTACTAGTGTAACTATTGGATAGTGCAAGATGCATCATAATGATAACTAAATTTATATACAATATATGTAAGAGTATTACAGTAGTTTGCATTTTTTTTGCAATATGAAGTTGCATACGCGTGTGTTACAAAGACGAGTATTTTATCCATCTCGTCCTTTTCTCTCATTCTTTATTTTTGTAAAATGCAAGTGAATATCAGTTGGGTATATGTAACAAGAGAGAGGAATACTCGAGGGAAAATTCCCACAGTGATGACACTTGGAGAAAAACGTGACACTGAAAATGTTTGGTAAGGGACAAAAAATATAGATAAAGTGAATGGAGAAGAGAATGAAGAAAAAAGAAAAAAAAAAAAAAAAAAAAAAAAAAAAAGACACAGGGTGGTAGATGAGGTGAAGAAGAAGATGAAGAAGAAGTATGGTTACGTTGCAATGCTGATGGCATGGATAGTATTGTGGCTTGAAAATATCGTTGGAATATACGTTTTGTGTTGGGCGTAAGAAAGTGAGTGAGAAAGAAAGTGAGATAGTGAATCACGAATGAAAAATGGTAATCGAGAGATGGATAGAATAAATGTGAAATATAAAATAAAATAAAAAAATAGAAAAAAAAAAAAAAAAAGGATAGATAGAAGCTGAGAAATTGACGTAGCAGGCGAATATACGTGGTGCACATCGAGCGATGGCGAATAAATTTCAAAAGTTTATCGCAGAATCGCATGCCTCGGATATAACGTCACTTTATTACCAATGGTGCAGAAACGCGGTACGTGATGTTTCCTCCAACCTCTTTCTTTTTCTCTATTCACAACACATATATACATATATACATATATACGTATATACATGTATACTTTTTTTTATATGTGCAATAGGGATAGTATATAATATGTACACCGAATGATATAAACTTTTCATCACGAAAAAAAAAAAAAAAAAAAAAAAAAACCGTGAAAGAAGGAAAAAAATATTCCTTGATGCATATAAAAAAAAAAAAAATAATAATAATAAAAATAAAGGAAAAAAAAAAAAAACTGTGTATGTATACAAATGCGTGATCGTGGAATACATTTATATATAACACTATACAACGTTGACATATCCCGTGCGCGCGTCATCACATTGTCATGACACAGGAAGTTCAATCGTCTTTTCTCACTTGCTCTCACTCTTCTTGTTGTGCTCCTCTCATTGGCTTTGTCTTCATAATAATTATCGGCAAATATAAAATTATATATATCGCGTCAGTGGGTACCCACTGCGAGGTAATAGACCAGACATGCGAGCTCCCTGCATAGTTTCTCTCTCTCTCTCTCTCTCTCTTTCTCTCTTTCTATATATATATATATATGCCGGAAGAATATATATATATATATATATAAACGCGTAACGTTGTCGCTAACGTCGTGACATTAATAATGTCCTTCTTCAACTGAACGTTAGTGGGTGGTGAAGAAAAGAAAAAGAAATATAGACATAAATATATACGTGCGAGCGTGTTATGTGTATATGTGTGTGTGTGTGTGTATAAAATAGTGAGAAACAGATACAAAGAAAAAGAGGAAAAAGAGAGGAAGATATATAGAGCCATTCGCAGGTGGGTTGCGAAAGTGTGCGACGTGGGGAACGAGGTTTGGGTACCACACCGTGGTACCAACGTCGAGCATTATTCCCAGAGGCGGAATAACGCTCGAAGCTTTTAAATTGGAGTGTAATTTCAGTCTCGGGTATAATATATATATATATATATATATATATATATATATATATATAGAGAGAGGGAGAGAGAGACGGTAATAAAGAGAATGTCACATCGATACATGTACATCTTTTCTGATGGTTGCAAAAGTTCTTTTGCACTTTCACAATTTTTCCCAACTTTTTCGTATATTAAATTATTTTTTTATCAATTAAATTTTTTGATAATTTTATTATGTGTGTGTGTGTAAGATGAATTATTCTGTCGATGTATGTGTATGTGTATTGATATATTATTGTGGATGTGGAATAAATACAGAAGGAGATGTTGAGAATTGTGAGAGGAAGATGAATATATGAGCGATTGTATACTCGCAAATTCATGTATGTATGTACATATGTGTAGAGAAGACAACCCGCAGTGCCCAGTAGCTGATTATATACACTGGTGAAGCTTGAGTATGGCACACTCGGTCTCACTCACTATACGTTGAGAGACAAAAGGGCGACTCACGCTTTCATCGTGCCGACATTAAGGTACCTATGGGTTATACGCGCGTACCACACGTCGTCTCTATCGTTTATATTTATATATATATATATATATATATATATGTGAGGACAATGAAACGTTTCACATGCGGGTCCAACGGATCTCACGTCGTTCTTGTATATATAGAGTTAGTTTTACCATCGTCGTCTTCGTCTTCGTCTTCTTCTTCGTCTTCTTCTTCTTCTTCTTATTCTTCTTATTCTTCTTTTTCTTCTTTTTCTTCCTTATCCTTGCGATTGTCATTGTCGTTGTTGCCTCTGCGCTTACGGCCATATACCTCACAACAACATCAGTCTCACATTCGAGCGCAATGGCTCACCCTTACCCTTCTCTTTAGTTTCCTCGTCTTATTCGTTGTCGTGTACACTCGAGTCCGACGGCCTCAGGCATAAGTGCCTATATATTCTTACCCCATTCATTTTCTCTTTTTCATTTTGTTTCTGTTGTTTTCCCATTTTCTTCCTTTTTTTTTTTTTTTTGCAAATTCGTGGGATCGTGCACTCGGCATAGACATGACGCGTGCACTACACACCCACTGTCATTTGATTGTCCATGAAGATTAGCCTGAGATTTAGTTAACCTGTGACGCGACAGTTTCATCATTGAATTTTTTTTTTTTTTTTTTTCAACACACAATTTTACGTTGTCATTGCGTGTCATCTGACATATTTATTCGTGTGTGTGTGTGTGTGTGCGTGTGTCTGCAATCAAACCCAATAATTATTGCAATAATTTAAATTTTTACCAAACATCTGACATCTGCCAATTTATGATTTATAATTTACTCAATTTTTCATTATTTATTTATTTATTTATTCTCTTTTCTTCATGCAATTATTTTTTTCATCTCAATCTCTTTTAAATAATAGGAATTTTAAATCACGCACATTTGTTTATATGTGACAAGTTAAATATATCGTTATTAAATAAATATATATATATATATATTTTTTTTTATTTTCTCCCATTTTATTCTCAATAATTTCTCAATTACCATATACAATTTTTTAATTTAATTTATTATTATACATTCAAAAACAATTATATACATGTATATATAATACACATATACATGCAATATAATATTGCAAACATATTATTTCCCACTTTCACAACGCGATATGCGTTTCATGTGCTTGTAAATCGTGACGTGAATCTATCTATCTAAATATATACAAAGCTCTTGGTTGCGTAAAAAAATTGATCGATAATGAATTCAATGGTGAAAGAGTGAAAGAAGAAAGACCGATGGTATATTGAATAAGGAGAGAATGAGAAAGAAAATTGTGACCGTGGGCAGATCCCGGATGGTCTCAGGGAAGATAAGGGACCCCCCAAAGGCCTTCGTTGGGCGCCGGCGGTTCGCATCCTCGTCCTGAACTCACTCTCTCGGGTGGTCCTTAACATTTCTCTTCACAATCCCTCCCTCCCTCCCTCCCACCCTCTAGACTCTCTTGCTCTCTCTCTTTCTTTTTATCCTCTTATTATTCTCCTCTCTTCCTATTCCTACGGCCCTCGTAGTTTTCCTTTTACGTGCATGCGGCAATTCGCTATCTCTTCCTTACTTTCATTCTTTTTCTCGCTGTCTCACTCCACAATCGTCTTACACTCTCGCGTATTGTTTGTCTCTGTGTTTATGTGTGTGTGTGTGGATTTGTTCGTACGGATTGAAACAAACGTGTTGGTGCTGGCTCGCGCAGGGTCCAACGTATTCGTCGCGTCGCACCGACCATCTTCCCCTTTCTAAGAATGTCAGAGAAAGAATGAGAGGGTGGGAGAGATAGAGTGAGAGGTTAGATATTTAAAAAGGCACCGCGCGAGTCCGAGGGGGCGCTCTCGGGCGCCGTCGTCGTAGTCATCGCGGATTTCTTGGACTCCCGGTTACTTACATAATTCGTCGCAGGCACCCGAGCTACTTCTGCTGAGAATCCTCTTCTTCTTCTTCTTCTTCTTCTTTTTCTCTCTTCTTCTCACTATCTATTACCACACAATCTTTTAATACTTTTGTGTCTCTTGGAAATTCCACAGAATTCACATGCTATTGATTATAAAATAAAATTTTTTAAATCTTTTTTTTTTTTTTGTTGTTTATTTTTTATTTTTTTTTTCATTTTTTTGTTTGTATTTCCTGGATTTAATTTAAATTACTATTATTGTAAATTATATGTATAAATTATATTTAAGTAATTACATAAACACATACACACACACACACACACACACATAAACAGGTGACAATAATAGTTTGTTTCTATTTCGATATCAATCACAATAATTATCTTCATTAGTTTGTAAAATAAAATGTAATGAATAATATTTGACAAGTTGAATTTTATTTTTAATTTTTTTTTTTTTTTTTTTTATTGCATAAATGCACGTACGCAGATATACAAAGTTATATATATATATATATATATATATGTATACACGTAGATCATTACGAGAGGTGGCTCATAAGTATTTATCGGGCCACAGCGGCAAGCGTGTAGATTCGTATCGGGCTCGTGTTAACTAGGTTCGCGTTCGTGGTACGTGTATACCAAACGCCGACAACACGAATCGTTGCCCAGTCGTGGCGACAGGCCGCACCGCCACGGCCAATCCCAGTCAGACCAACTTTATACACACTCCGTTCTTCTCACCACTACCATCATCATCATCATCACTACTATTGTCCATATATATATATATATATGTAATATACTGAGAATTATCTTTTTCGGGTATCTGTCTCGTGATAGTTTTTAAGCGCCATTTATTTATTCCACTTACTCGTTTACAGTATTTATATGATAAATAAAAAAAAAAAAAAAATCTATATATATATATTATATATGTAATAAATACAATAAATCTGAGAAAGAAAAAAAAAATATATATTTGTGTATGTATAAGTATTAAATATTTGAATAAGGAATTTTTCAAACAATGTGTGGCTTTTCCAATTTTTAATTTAAAAGATAATACACTACGCCACTTTTGTACGTACTTTTATTATGTGTAAATGTTTGTGTGTGTGTGTGTGTGTGTGTGTATATATATTATAGACGACCCATCTCGTCCATTATCGAAATTCCTTGTTGCATAGTTTCAATTCACATGCGCGCGCTCTTTGCTCAAGTTACAGGAACTATATAATCCTGCCGTGAACACGCAAACGAGCTCACGGGGATTGCTCGGAAGCCAAGGATAGCACGTTTAAGTTAAGTGCATATACATAAACTTTTCAAGTAGATATATATATATATATATTTAATTTAAATAGTGACGATATAAATTATTTGTATATGTAATTTATAAATTAATAAATAATTCATTGTGATATATAAAATATTTTGTTTTATTCCATTTTAATTACTTGTATTGTTGTATTTTTTAATATTGTCAAATCAAATAAAGTCACTTGTTTCAATCAGAAGGGAATGGAGCAGAATTATTATAGCTATTGTAAATTGCACGTACATTTACATGCATGTGGATTTGTACACGTGTATAAGATCGTTTCTCTTCTCTTTACTTCTAACCCTCTTTTGCTTTCACGACACAAACTTCATCGTAAAACGTATCTATCTATATATATTAGTCGAGTGTGTATGTGTGTGTGTGTGTGGGGCGGTGTACGAGATCAAAGCAAATGCCGACTTCTTTCACCCCCTTCTTCACCATCTCATGTGTGGTTTTTCTCCATCTCCATTATTTTTTTTTTTGTTTTTTTTTTTTCACATCTTTTTTTTCTTTTTTCGCTCTCTATCACGCATATTCTACATCCATTTTAATCTGAAAAATAAATAAATAAATAAATAAATATATTTAAAAGTGCAATATTTATTATTCATAAATGATCATTTGTTTAATAATATTAAATTTTTATATTGACATAATTATCTTCTGTATTTCTCTTGATTTATGAATTTTTTTTTTTGGTGTTTTTTTTTTTCTTCGTATGCTTTCGATATTTTTGTCAAATTACGTTGGATTATTTATATATTATATCCACAATCAACAGAAATATTTCGTGTCACGATATACTTTGCGTGAGTTCGTTAAATGCCCTCTCTCTCTCTCTCTCTCTTTCTCCACTCACCCTCACTACACGCTCATTGTGTTTATATATTTATTATATTTTAATTTATTATTTATATACTTATTTTTTATAAATAAAATATTGACTTATCACATACTCAAAAATAAAACAAAATAGTAATAATAATAATAATATCAGAGAGATATAAAGAATTAAACAGGTTTATAACTTTTATATTATATAGGTGTTTTACAGTTCCACATTTTTATTTTTATTTATCGTCCTCTTCACCGTTTGTCTTCCTTTTCATTATGTTTTTTTTTTTTTTTTTTTTTTCATTTCAATAAAAATTTCTCCGCTTTATATAAATTAACGCAAGTAGGTAAAGTTTATGTGTATATCTCCTGCTGTTTCGTCGGCATTTTATTGGAGCTCAAAAGAACGTATTTTCTAAGGCAGGTGAGAAAATCGTTTTACGAGTTTTGCAATGTGCGGTGTGTGGTAATGAGTAACAAAAAAAAAAAAAAAGAGAGAATGAAAAAAAAAAACCAGGATGAAACTGGCAACGGAAGTCTCGATGCAGTGCGAGATTTCATCTTATAAGTTGAATATGAAAACCAGAGTAAACGAATTATAATGAAACAAAAAAAAAAAATTAATAAATAGAGTGTGTGTGTGTGTGTGTGTGTGTGTGTATAAGTAAGGGTTAAACAATAAAATAAAGAATGAGAGAAAAATATATGAAAGAATAAGTAAGATAAAGTTAAAATGAGACAGAAGGTATAAGACCACCGGGCCGGATAATGTGCCCATAGCCGTAAGAATTCCGTCGGCATTGCCTGTCAGATCGTCGGTCCTCGTGTATATAGCATTTACCGCTTGCTAGAAGCACTGAAGGAAGTGAATACTAATTAATGACTCTTAATTTTCTTAATTGCCACTGTGAACGCGCCGATTGCTCGGAAGCGAGCACTCGCGCGCCCGCGACCCGCTCACATTCATCTATATATATATATATGTGCACACTTTCTTTCTTTATCTATCATTTTGAGTTCTTTCATTTCATTTTATTATCTCACTCTTTTATATTCTCTCTTTATAGTGTATGTGTATAAAAATACACATCATGTACTTAACTATTGCATGCGCTTTATTCGCCTCGTGAAACTTCTTCCCCATACATGTATATACTCGTATATATTTGCTGCGGGCTCTCATTACCATCAATCAGATATAATTTAAGATTTTTTTTGTTTTCTCTTTGTTATTAATTAATCAAACGTACACGTGTATGAATATGAGGGAAGGATAATGCATTTTATTTTTATTTATTTGTTTTTTTTTTTTTTCCTTCTCAGTATTTAAAACGAAGAAGAAAAAAAATAAGAGTAAAATAATAAAAACAATGCGTGAAAGATATTTTTAATTAATTGGTGAGTGGTAAAAAAAAAAAAAAAAAAAAAATTGTGTAGTGGACAGAAAATTTTTGATAATATTAAAATTGAAAATTTTATTATTTTTTTTTTTAAAATTGTTTAGGAGAATCCATGATAGTTATATAATATAAAAAAAATCCATTATACAATTAACAAGTTTACTAGTGAGAGAATAGTGAAGGAGAGGGGAGGAGTACTAATGAACTCGTGAGGTTGAATGAATTTTTTTTATTTTTATATCACGTAATTTCTCATCAAAATATTATTTCGGTACACGTTGTGCCATCTGTAGTGTAAACCAGCAAACGTCTCGTCAGAAAATTCACGTTAGCTGAGAACCAAACCACATACAGGGTGTCCTATTTTTTTTTTTGTTATTTTCGTTTCTTTTTTTTTTTTTTTCTTGATAAAAATCAAAGATCAATCGAATTGTGTAATTTGATTATTAAAAAAATTTGTTTTTGTTCTTGCATACTTGTACAAATTAATAATTTTGCATTAAAATTTATTATTATTACTATTATCATTATTATTATACTTGAAAATTTTTTTTTTGTTTATATAATGTATTACTTGAATATGCGCATATTTTATATTTTTAAGTATTAAAAAAAAAAATGGAAAATTTTTCACTCCCCTCTGTAAGAATAAAAAATATTTTACGACTTGACAACTATTCCCTTTTCATTTCTCATTTTTTTTTTTTTTTTATATACATCACTATCACGTTATCGGTGCTTTTGATATAATAATGCATCGATAGATCACAAAAATAGTAATAAAATGAGTGATATAAAAAGACTATGAGATGAGATTGACAAAGAAAAACAAAAGTCCAATATCAATTGATTTTATTTGATGCTTCTCTTTAGATATTTCTCTTAATATTCAGACACGCGCGCGCATACAATTTTTTTTTTTTTTCTTTCTTTTTTATCCTTTGTCCGCTTTAGTTTTTTCTGTAAGTCACGCCCGCAAAATGTGACTCTTTTCGATTTTTCCTCGCTGTATAGTGACATGTATAAAAGAGAATAAATCGAAATGCATATATACATGTATATTTAAGAGAAAAAAAAAAAAAAAAAAAAAGAAAAAAAAAACTGTAGTGAGGAGGGAAAGAGGCCCGTGTGGGAGTAGAAACGTCGGAAGGAACGTTTCCGTTTCCCTCATTCCATTATTGCCAACGATCTTTCCTGGAAACTCCTTATTTCAAAGTGAGACAGAAATGACAGACTGCAAGAGATAGAAAACAGAATAATACGCCCGCGCACACGAACATCCATGAAGCCTTTCTTTTATTTATTATTATTATTATTATTATTATTATTATTATTATCTTTTTTTTTCGTCTTCTATATATATATATATATATCTCATTACTTCTCCCCTTGGTATTTTCTTTTCTTTTCTCCTCCAGCCTCATTTCCGATTTTTCACGTGAAAATCTCAGTTTCTCCTTTTTTGTTTTGTTTTATTTTTTTATTTTTTTACTTTTGTTTTTTTTTTTTTTTTTCCTCACTCTTTCTTCATCTTCTTTTCCTCTCACGCCCAACTTTTCTCACCCCCTTCGCCGTTTCTTATCCGTCATTCTTCCTCTCTTTTTTTTTTTTTTTTACGCTTTTTTTTGTTCTCTCGATGCTCTTTGTAATACCCTCTATTTTCTTAATATACCACTATGTCGTTGATTACTTTTTTTGTTCACCGCTCAACCGTTCAACTCTTCATTTCATTCACCTATTTATCCAATTTATTTACATAACTATAATACATAATGATAAAAGTCTTACATATTACAATTACACACACAAAAATATATAATTTTACATGTAAAAGGTGAAAAAAAAAAAATTTACATATCAAAATTAAATTCCGTTTTTTTTTTCTTAGATTTTTTTTTTCCATACATTTATAAAATTATATGTAATAATATGATAAATATATTTTTTAAATATTTACACACAATGATAATATGTGTAGATGATCAATTGTCAATATGATCGGTATCTAAATAAATTTAATGTCGTATAAAAAATACACGTTTGTACATGTAAAACGTGATGTCGATAGTCAACATCTGCATATATATGCAGTGAGGGAAAGAGCGTGGATAAAATTACACTCGTGAGAGTTAAAGGGATATAGAAGAAATGAGATTGAAAAAGAAAGAGAGAAAATGACATGTATGTATGTGCTGTCTGTAAGCACGTTCTAATTAACCGATATCCACTCATTACGTAGTCGCGTTGATATAGTTTTACCTTTAATGAGACCACCGCGCAGATTTCCACTTACTGCTAGTTAGTATCTATATCTATTAAATTTATACAGATGTGTATATATATATATATACCTTGATAATGGTTCATTTCATCGTATAAATATCTGTTTATCATGACGAATAGATTGTTTGCATACAATTGTCTATCAATTGAAAAAAAATTTCATTTTTTTTTATTTTGTTTTGTTTTGTTTTTTTTTTTTTGTATTTTTATTTATTATATGTGATTTAGTGAAATTATAAATTTAATAATATTAATAATTTTATTTTTTTTTCTTTTTTTATTTATTGTAGAGTGAGAAAATTAAAAATAAAAAATATTATTGATATGTTTTGTGTTTGAAATAAAAATAAAAAAAATAAATATTAATTTTGGTAGTTTGGAAAAATCATATACCGTGAAACATTAATAAATATTTTGATGCAATTAAAAAATTTTCCCATCATATCAATGAAAAATCATCGCAATATCATCACATAAATAATATATATACATATATAAATTTACATTGATAATAAAAAATAAAATAACTTTCATATGACAAATTTAACATCAAAGGCATATTACTTTTTACACATCGTTGAACAGAAATGTAATTATAATATACATATTATCAATTACAATTTATCTCTGTGTGCATCAAGAATAAATTTACATTCGTATATACACAAACATATCCACATATTTACAAATTCATAATATGTAATAATGAGAGGAATGGAAAATTTAATAAAAATAATGAAAAATGTCATGAAAATTCACGGAAAAAAATAAAATAAAATAAAATAAAAATAAAAATAGAATACAATAAAAATAAATAAAGAGTAAAAAAAAAAAAAGGAATCAAATAAAAAATTGTAAGCCCCTTATTTCTAAAGCAATTTTAAGCTTAGCAAACTATTTCATAGATCAATCGACTATGAATATATATATATATATGAGTAACCAACTTGAATCACAAAACTCGTCCCTGGACATTCGACTTTTACTTCAATTCTCTTTGTCATCCATTCTTCAAGTACATATATGGTGACCATCACCAATGATATCTACTAGTCACGTCTCTAGAGTCTTGTACTATTCTATCTCCTCTACTCACCCATCTACCCCACCATCCCCCTGATACTACCATATATTTTCCCTATATATATATATATATATATATATGTATGTATATATTAATACTTGCTATATGTAGGCGTACGTGTGAGCAATAGCAGAGTGTCTGCACGAAAACGTAATACACATTGTCCTTCTGACGGTGAATATTCCTGAATTACTATTGGACGAAAGCGTCACGTTCAACCACGCCCACTGTAACCTCTATGGAATCGCACCTATGCCTGTTTCTCTCTTTCTCTCTTCTCTCCCTTCGTCTCTCCTTCTCCTCAATTCTCGCGTTTTCACCCGCCCTTTCGCGCTCTTTCACCCTTCTTGTACGTGATACTCTCTCTTGTGTGTCGTGTGTCTTCGCCTCGTTGCGATCCTGAACATTTTACCTGCGGCGACCACTATAACACACACACACACACACACATGCGATTCAATGTTTTCATCCAACCCTCAATATATACATAAATTAATATAAATATATACGTGTAGTTTTATAAAAATTATTCAGTATATTTTTTTGTTTACATATCATATATTTCAATTGTATAAAATTTGTAATTGTCAATTCAATAATTTTGAAGGAAAAAAATAAATATTTTTTCTTTTTTATTGTCAAAAATTAATTTATTATATATATATGTATTTTTAGTTGAGGTTTATTGTATTTTATAAAATTCGTGTTAAAATTCATTTGAATAAACACTGCACTAAATTAATCAGACTTTGTAATGAACTACCGGGGATTTATCAGGAACAAAACCACCACACGGGAGTATATAGAAACGCTATTTATATTCATTGATATACATATATGTTTATATATCAGTGTTAATACTCTCTGATTTTCTCAAATTCCCATTGGGCTATATCAAACTATATATCCCTTAGGAACATGTTGAGATACACTGTATATTGTTGTATCGATTTTAGTCACAATTTCTCATGTTCATCTTTACTCTTTTACATTTTATTCTATTATTACATGTATACATATGAGGTTATTATTATAATTATTATTATTTATTTATTTTACTTCAACAAATGTTTGAAAATGATACATAAGTACGATGCACATTGATGCAGATTATTATCAATATTCGTAAAAAAAATTGAAGGAAATTCAATCTGTGAATTTATTTTCTTTTTTTATTTATTTATTTTTTTTCTTTCTTTCTTTTCCCATCCAAATGACAATAGTAAAAATAGACAAAAAAAAAAAAAAACTTTCCGCAGTGGTTGAATCGAAAACAGAAAATATTCTCGTTGGGTTATCCGGCTAATCTAGAATTGGCCAACAGCAGTTTTATATTCCACTCTGTCTTCTTTCTCTTATTGTATTGTGTTGTTACTTTGCTCTTCGTTTCCTCTTACTCACCTCTCACTCTTTTCCTATTTTTGTTGTGCTTTCTCTTTTCCCTTTCTCTCTTCTTCATTTTCTCTTTTTTTTTTTTTTCATTTCATTTCATTTCTTTTTATTGTGTATATATATATATATTTTTTTTTTCTCACAACCTATTCTCTCACCCTACATCACAACTGTATTCCTCGAGTGTTTACGCAATGGCTGCTTTGTCCATCGAACGATGAACGGTATTGTTTGTCTGTTGGGTTCGACCTATGGTTTCATCTGTCTCGTCTCATCTCAGGCACATGCCAACTCGTTTGCGCTTACTCGCTTGTGGCTCTACTTTGCTATCACCACCACCATCATCATCATCATCATCATCATCATTTATGTGTCTGTCTGTCTGTCTATTTGCCGAATAGATCGTGAGATCTCCCCCGAGCGTACGGGAGAAATGTACTTTTGTGCCTTTATAGGAGAAAGAGAGACAAATTTTATATACTGACCTGCTTGCTCTCTTGCTTTTGTTCTTTGTACCTAACGTGGACTTTTCGTTTTGAGCTTTGTGTGTCTATGCCTTGGGCATTTGTCATGAGTAGAAGAAAATAGTGTGCAAATGACGATGATGATGATGATAATGATAATGATAATGACGAAGGGGATGAAAATGAATTTCCTGATGTGATGATTTTACATAAATTTTATTTCTTATATAAAATTTTTTCAATCAATTTTTCAATAATTCCTGACATTATTTAATTTAATTATTCAGTTTTTTTGTTTTTGTTTTTGTTTTTGTTTTTGTTTTGTTTTGTTTTGTATAGTAAATTAGTTTGAGAAAATATATAGCAATAAAATGATTTGTAACTACGTGCAAATGTGTACATTGTGTGGGATTGCATTTGTGTACATATAAACGATCGTTATCGTCGTCAATGTCGAGGTACACTCGAGGGTTTAGGACGCCATTATAGTCGCCATATTTACTACCCTGCGGGAGTCACAACCACATGCAGGGGGCAGGGAGCTACCCCATCATGTCGCTCGTACTTGTCAAGCCACCATAAGTGATGTACAATCAGTGTCAAAAATTCATTGCATTTATATCACAATACGAGGTTTTTTTTTTTTCCTTTTTTTTTCAATTTTAAATTTTCATTACTTCACTTTTTATATATATACATATATATAAATATTTTCAAATCATATATATATATAATTTCATATTTTTATTTTATATTTAATTGTAAATTTTTCCACGAGTTTTTATTTTATTCTATTTCATTTATTTATTTATTTATTAATTTTTTTTTTTCATTTTGTCGAGCTTATTATCACAATGGTCATCAAACTTTATCTCACGAAAACTCTTCTCGCCTCTGCTCCTCTCATTTCTCTATTCGTTAACTGCAGTGTTGTTACAATTTAAAAAAAAAAAAAAAAAAAATGTTACACATGTATAAAACTGTACTCGTTAAAAATAACTAGTTAGAGCCAACTACTTCAGAAAACTAGACAACTCAAACTATAAATACTCAACTTTAATTGTATATACTATGTACATACATTGTCTATTCTTGTCGAGTTGGAATCTATAATTTTATATTTCATCCCTACAATATCTTTATCTATTTTTATTCCTTTTTTTTTTTTTTTTTTTTTGTTTTCTTATTCATGAAATATTTTCTTCCACTCTCGCTGTGTTCATTCTCGTTATTGTACAATTTCGAAGGTGCACACGACCATGAGACTCTTGCGTGCTCTCAAGGATCTCGTTGTTAAATATATCTATATATATAACATTTCCGGGGACTCGTGAAATGTGAAAATAAAGATTTTTCTCTCTTCTTCCTTTCCTTATTTTTTTTTTCTTCATCTTCTTCTTTTATTATTTTTTTCTTTTTTTTTTTTTTCTCTTCCTGAGTGGAATGAAAACTAGACAAGATGATGACCAAGTACTCTCAGTGAGGATCTTATCTTAAATTGCTTGACCCTCAGGTGCCTTTGTCAAGAATATTTCATCAACTATTATATAGTTTTATTTATTTATTTATTTATTTTTATTGTATAATTCACAGATAAGAGAGAATTGAAACAAAAAAAAATTACATCCTTGTAAATAATAAAGATATTCATAATAAATTTATATTTTTTTATAATCAAAAAAAGTGAAAAAAAAAAAAAAAATTATTTTTTTTATTCAAAACAGTAGAATTGTATTTTTTACTCACGTTAAAATTTTTTTTCAAGTCGTCTTTTTCTATTTTTTTTTTTTCTTTTTTCCTCTCTTCGTTATTTATATATATACTATACACTAGTGTCTGACGACAGTTAAATTTTTCTCCTTAAAACACGACGTTCATCCCGACGACAGTGTCCAACGTCCTCACACATTTATCTGTCTGATGCCTCTGGTCTCAAATATGTCAAAAGAATTATTAATTGTGGCTTGCACTTTGTAAATTAATGACAAAAAGAGAAAAAAGAGAGAGAGAGAGAGCGAGTGAAATGAAGTAGAATAATAATGATAATAAGAATGAGAATATTTCTAGAAGAGAATTCAATGCCTGTGAATAATGAAAAATAATAACGACAAATACACTCATTGATAACACGAATTTATATAACGTAGAATATAATCCATACACAATTTGTATTTAATAATATCCAACATATATTGAGATGAATAAAATGAAACAAACAAATAATAATAGTAATAATAGCAGATGTTAAATTCAATATTATCTTTTGTTTGTTAAATTTCGAAATGACTCAGTACTGTCAAATGCATATACAAAATTTCACTTTAATTCAAAATAACAATTAATATTCAAATAAATAATTATATTTTTTATTAATGCAATGACAATAATTGTACAAGTGTACAGAGATATTTGAAAAAGTGAAAAAAAAAAAAATGAAACAGATAAACAAACAAAAAAAAAAGCGTAATTATACAAGAATCAAAGTGTTGGGGGGAAAAACCAAAAAACAAAATCAAAAAAATAAATAAAATAAAATTGATGAATTAACGGGATACTCTGTGAAAAAAATATATATCGTGTACATGACGCTTTTCAAAATGAATATCTGCTGGCCAATCAAAATCCCAGTGGGCTTGCCTCTTTATTGAAACACCCGTGTGTATATATATGTATTAAAATATTTACATATATATATAGGTATATACTGCTTATCTCCCATGGGTATATCGCCAGTAACTATTTACACGTGTGTGCCCGTTGGCTCGTTAATTTAACGGATATTTTCATTAAAAAATAAAAAATTTTTATTCGATAATCATGATCAAATTGACGTTAATGACGAATATTTATATATATAATATATATTATAATAATTATTATTGTTTAATGAATTAATATTATACTTGAATAAAATTTATATTTCAAATGCCAAATAATAATTTGGATAATTAGAAAATTGTAATATTGATACCGAGTCAAATTTTATTATGTTTATTATATTTAATAAAATAAAAGAAATAATATTTTTTATTTTGTATGGCGCTTGAAGTCGTGAAGACATTGCAATACACGAAAGTGCCGCTCTGTGAAAGCGGCTAGACGCTTGTAATCGGAGAAGCCGTCGACGAGACGTGCTCCTCTCATCGCTTTGCTCACTCGCCGCTTATGAACAATTCCTCATTTCAAAGGACTGTCGGTCGGACCCTAGCGCCTGCCCATGTACTACATTTATATATGTAGATGTTTATCCTATATACCGTATATATACGTATGTATATGGGTATTTAGATTATTTACATCGAGTTTTGTGCGGGATGTATGTGTGTTATATTTTGCCGCCATTGACTTTATCTTTACTATTCATTTCGGATGGACGCACCAAAACAGTACACAATATAATATATAAATATATTTTTTTTTTTGTGTAAATTGGAAAATATGACATGTTCAGATGGACATTTGCAATTGAAAGTAACAAGTTAAAAAGAGCAATGAAAAAAAAAAAAAAAATTGATTATAATAAATAATAGATAAAAATTTACAAATAATCATTTTATTTTCATTCATAATTTTATTATAATTGTAATAAACGAAATTTTTTTATGTATGCACATCCTATCGAAAAAATGGAAATAAAAAAATTTATATGAAGATATAGAGTGGGGTGAGTTGTAAAATTAATAACAAGAGTGAAATAATTGGAGCTGACGTGATATTGCCCCGGGCGCAAAAATTGAACACGCGTGTATCGAAAGTTTTTTTTTATTTTATTTTATTATTATTATTTTGATTTTTTTTTTTTTTTTTTTTTTTTTGAATGATACATTGCCTGGCGGCTTGTTTGTACACCTGGGGTCGACTTACATTGTTCTGCGTATTAATATTGTTATCCTTACAATTTATTCTCAAATTTATGATAAAAATAAAAATAAATTATCATTGTAATTTTACAATGTCCATGTTATATATTAAATTCATCGTATTATAAAATTTACAAATAAATTTCTCATCAATTTAATACAAATTTATTCAATGTATTTATTATCCATTTAATTATCACAAAAAATTTTTATTTACAAATTTTCAATAAAAAAATAAGCAATAAAATAATAAGATAAATATTTATCTTGTGACAATATTTTTTATTATTATCTCACAATAAAGTGACAAAATAATGGATAATAATTAAAATTAAACGAGTAGTAAAAATAATCAATAAATATATGATATTGTATAATAGAATGACCAGTCCAACAAACATAAATGTCTGTAGAGAAAAGGGCTCTAGTCGTTTTCACTGTCTATGTCCACCATATTGATCGTGAAGGCATAGGCACACTCGACCGTTTCATATGTATATACCTATATATGTAACGGGATGGTATATATCGACCTCCCTTGGTCTCGTCCCCCTCGGCATGTCCATATATATATATATATATATATATATATAGATATCCTTTATGTCTCTCTTTCTCTCTCTTCTGTTGAGTCGAGGGGATGCTGTTGTGGGGTTGGAAGAGAACTCGGGGTAGATCCGTAATGTGGAAGGAACGATGATGGCGCGCGGAGAGTGTAGAGGAGTGAACGATGGTGCAGGAGGCGGTGAGGTGGGCGAGCACGATGGTACAGTACATACAGAGAGAGAAATGTAGAGCGAGATGAGGGATTCGGGTGGCGTTGGAGTCGACACTCGCGGGTGCCACTGTTACCATGACTACCCACCACCCTCGCTGTGAACAAACCCTCTACGTCATATTGGCATAGCATATTCCCCGTACCATAAAGCCAAATAATATACCGGGTGTTTCAATTCAATTGAAAATTAAAATTTTTTTATTTTTTTTTTCTTCATCATTATTATAATTGTATCGAAAATATATTTTTTATTATTTATATATTTTATCGGCAATAAATTGATATAATAATATTAAGTTTTTTTTTTTTTTTTTTTTTTTCTTTTCGTTGAACAAAAAAAAAATTATTATCAATTATTTAATAAATAAATAAAAAGGTAATAATGATAAATGTAAAATTATAATGTACATTAATAATTGTTATTATTTGTCGATATAGAGAAACAGTAGTGAAATATAAAAAAAAAAAATGAATGACAAAAATTATATATATATATGAATAAAGTACATATATACATTGGTGATGATGCGAAATGTAGACGACGATGAGAAGAGTGAGTTGCCTGAGGCTGTTAACAGCAAAGAGGAGGACTGTAAGAAGCGAATGCGAGGCTCATTTTGTCGGTGATATATATAATAGTGAAGTTGGTCCCTGCGGGGGTGCGCAGATATAACGCTAGAGGTGGTGCGGATACGATGCAGCGAAGAGACGAGCTGTTTGAGGGTAGGGAGTGATGAGGAGAATGACATAGAGGATGGGTAAGTTTTGGAGGGGAATGTACGGAGGAAAATGATGGGACATATATTTTACATGTGGGGGATGGGAAAACGTTGTGAAACGTCTGGTTGGCGACATTATTAGACGCGCCCCTCACTCAAGTCAATGTACAATGTACGTGTATAGAGTATATACTTGGAGTAAAAGAGAGATTGGATAACACAGCCATGCAACTGAGTAATGACAGAGGAGCAACATCTTCTGTCGTCTACTCTTCGTAAAGACATACAATTTTACATGAATATCTATATTTTATTGTATATATATGAGTGTGTGTGTGTGTGTAGAAAGGACAAAGGGGATAAGTTTCATAGTTCAACTTTGCATTCCCTTCTTTGCTTTTGTTATTCGTTCGTGTACGAGATTCTGGATAAATAAAGGATTGAACGATCGAGTGGTTTATCTGGAAGGTTGAGTATAGAGTACAAGAGAAACAGATATATATATACATATATATAGTTCATTTTAGTCATATTATATATGATGAGATGAAAAAATAGGCGAAAAAAAGAAAAAAAAAAAAGTTGTGAATGGATTTTTTTTTTTTTTTTTTTTTTTTTTTTTCAGTTCGTGTATATAGAGAAGGACGAATTTATGCATCTATATATACGTCACGTTGGAGGCTGTATATATTTTCAGCCTCTTATTTTCATTTTCGTTACATCCCACACCCCCTGTACCAGCTATTATACTTTGGGTGATGACGAGGCAGTGCAGGGGTAAAAAAAAAATATATAGAGAAAAAAAAATGAAAAAAAAAAAAAAAAAAAAGTGACTGTACCAGGAAAAAGTCAAGACAAAGAAGCTCCACTTCGACTGTCGTCACCCCCTGCAAAGCTTATCGCTTCTCTTCTCCGTTCTACTGTGTTTCTGCACCACCCGGACTTATCCTGAAATTAAATGCTGTCGGTTTTATATATATAGAATGTGAGAGGGGGTTGAACATGAAGCAGCACAAGACATGATATGAAGGTGAGGTGGGGACGTGGCTTTTATTCGATTCTAGATGCGACGGTGGAGATAGGCGGTGACTCACCCCATCGTTGGTGGTTAAAGCTCCGGGGGTGTGTAAGAGAGAAAATAATACAGAATAAAGAAGAGAGGGAAATAAAATACAAGACCTGAAAGACAGCAACGAGAGATATGAAGGGAATATAAAGCGAGAAAAAAAGAATGACAAGAGAGAGAGAGAGATGGAGAAAAAGAGGATGAGTGGATGAGACCCGATATACTCTCATCACTGGGGAATGAAAATCAGCGGGACATACACCCCCAACGGCGAAGGAGAACGAGTCAGAATTAAAATGGCTGTCACACGCAGCCGATGATTGCTCTCTTTCTCTGCGTATCCCATTCGTATGTACACATATATATATATATATATATGCACTATGTAGCAAAACCTTTTTTTTTTTTTCATGTACTACTTGTTGGTATGTATATGTATAGATATATACACTCCACCATGATAACGTCGAACAAACCATTTTTTTTTCCACTCGTTGACTCTTTTTCTTTTACAGACCCCATTTTTCCGTCATTTTTTGAATTTCGTTTTTTTTTTTTTTTTTTTTCTATTCGTCTCGTGGCAATATCATTTCACGTCCATAGAATTATTCACTACACCATTTCCTGGGTGTACGATACCAGATATTTTTATATGAAAGATACGCTACTTTGTCTTGTCTTTTTGTGTAACGTCAATTTTTAAGCAGACAGATTTCATGGTGAGATTAAGTAATCTTATGCTTGGATAAGTGAAATAAAAAAAAAAGAAAATGAAAAGTGAAAGAAAAGTGAACAGCGTCTCGTGTACTTGGATATTATTCAATGATGGGCTGTATGATTTTACGTACAAATAAAAAGAAAAATATATATATATATATAATTTAATTAATTAATATTTGTCATAAAATAAAATTATTTATCGTTTTTATTCGTGAATTCGAGTGATGTCATTAATTAATTAAATTATTTATTTATTTATTTTTTTTTTTTTTTTCGTTTATTTTTTTAACTGAGCCTAAATTTATAATTTGAGTTGTAGTTTTATCTTTTTTTTTTTTTTTCTTTTTTCTTTTTTTTTATGCAGATTATATATATATATATTTTTTTCTTTTTATTTGGAATTTAATCTCACTCTCTTTTACACGAGAATAAAAATAAAAAAATTCGCATTGAACCCGACAAATTTAGTATCTGAAAAGGACATTTTATATACATATATTTATATATGTATTTGTGGGTTTCCTCATCGTATCCTGCCCCATCATTCTCCCCATGGTACTGCCTCGGGGGACTAAAATTAAAATGACAACGAGGGCAGGAACTGAAGGGTGGCGAAAAATGTGTTCCCCCCTGTTGAGAACCAATCGTCTACCGACTTTTACGTGGACGCCATTGCTTCTATTCACACTTTATATATATATATATATATATATTTTTTTTTTCTCTTTTCCTCCCTATCTTTTTTACCCTTCAACCACTACATTCAGAAAGTTGGTTGGAGTTGTAGGGGGGTTATGTGCATTAAATAGCAGTGAAGAAAATAAAAATGTTAGAAAGAATGTAAAAAAAAAATAAATAAATAAATAAATAAATAAAAATATTAAAAAATGCACGAGAGTTTTCAAAGTAAAAAACTGTTGACGTGGTACAGTCGTTAAAAAAATTATGATAATAAATAAATAAATAAATAAATCCACAAATTGCAGGGAATCACCTCTTTTTCTCTCTTTTGACGTTTAAAAAGAGGAAAAAAAAAACTCTTTATCATCATTTCTGCATTCCCGTCCTCGTTAATTATTATTATTATTATTCAATTCAATCTTTTTTTTTTTTTTTGCGTATATTTCTGTTTTTATCAATTCTCCGTTAATGACACTCGAGAAGCGGAATAATTGATACATAGAGATAGTAGTTGGAGAATTATACTTTGAATGATGATTTTTCTTCATAATGGAAAGATACATTTCTTACTTTCTCATATATATAATAAAAAATAATTGAAAAAAAAAAAATAATATTCATAAAATGGAAACACTGAAATGAGAAGAATTGAAAGAAAATAAGAGTAGAATAAAATTGACTGTGAAGAGGTCAAATCACAATTTTTATCTGGTTGAAATCAACAATTGATTTATATAATTATGATATTTTTCTCGATTATTATATTTTTTTGACTTGATATTTTTTATTCTTGAAAATATAAAAATTATATAATGTGAATAAAATATATCTCATACTTTTATATAAATCGCTTGAATTACATTTTATTATTATATATTTTTCATCTTATTTTTATTCAATTTTTCTGACCCATTTTTTTTTTTTATCATCTATTCATTTTCATTCTCAAGGTAATCAACTCACTATATCTTTATCATTATCATCTCTCTCTCTCTCTCTTCAACATCCCTCATGATCCTTCAACTGTATATCCACAGTACCATGTAAATCTCTCTCTATCTCGTTTCCTCTATTTCACTGTCTATCAAGTAAAGCACGAGTGGCTCTGGCGCCAAGCGATAATTAGAATTTTCGAATATAATTACAGTAAAATTGAATATATATTGAAAATTTTTGTATTTCTGAGTAGACACTCTTCTTCTCTCATGAATAAATTGACGTTTTTTACGTAAAAAATTTCATATAAATAAATAAACATAAAATAATAAAAAAAAAATTGAAATAAAAAAAGTAGGAAAAAAAAATTTACATATCTCAAATTTAATTTCCATCAAAAATATTAATTCATTTATCTTGTATACTTTTTCTTATATTAATAAAACAAAAAAAAAAATTTTTTTTATGATAATTTTTATCTCATACTTTACCGATTTTTAAAAATCAATTTCAAAATATTAATAAAAAAAAAAAAAAATAAATAAAAAATATTTTTCACTCTCAATTATACAACACAATATTTTCACACGAAACAATTTCATTATATTTCAATAAAATTTTCAATTATTACTATAAATAAATTTATAACACGTATATTATTTAAATAATCATATTACATTAATTAATTAATAAATACAATGTTCTTATATAATACACAAAGAATAATAATTAATCACATTGGGAGTATTTTATACGCGGTTCTGTACATCAAATGTGCATCACTACTGATGTCGGCAAGTAATAAAACAACATTTCATGTACATATATATCACGTCAGTATATGAAATTTCACTCTCTCTCTTTCTCTATATATATATATATATATTCTATATACCCATTTCATCATACAATAATATGACGGAAATGTCAGTCAATTAATAAACATATAACGAACTTGACTATAATTTCCGCCCTTGGATTGTTGCAGGAATTGAAATGAGAAAAAACGAGATAAATAGCATACACACACACACACACACATATATATATATATATATATTTGGGCATAAATGTGAGGGTGCGATGCATGTGGATTTTGAAGAGGCAAAAACACGATGTGTAAAGCGCGCGGAAGCGCCGACCATTATATATGCGGCTTTATGATTGGTCAGATTCGTATCTCGACAGCCGGTTTCCGCTTTTCAATTCTCCCACTTCTTTTATTGATATATATATAAATATATTACTCTTGGTATCCACACCGCACGTCAAAACTTTGCAATACGTGAACCTTTTAACGGCGTGCACGTGCCAACGACGAAAGAGCGCAATACAAACTCGTTGTTTGCTCCAATCATTCATGCTCAACTCATTTCATTTTTTATTTATTTTTTTTTTTATTTTTCTTTTTCTATACCATTCCCCTCCCTATCGTACCACCCACCTCCTCATCACCTCACACTCACCATCCACCCTGTTCTACCGTTTCTCCTATTTCAACCCCATCGTATCGTTTCAACCTTTATTTATGTATTTGTATTTTTGTTTTTATTTTTTTTATTCATTTAACCTCCACTCCTGTGTACCCTCTTATTGCACTTAATCTCTTCTATACCGCGACCTGTTTTTATATATCTTTTTCATTTGCGAATTTCTATTCACAAAGCTTATCTGTATACACATTTTATTTTCATCAATATTTTTGTCCACACGGAACTTTGTCAATGTCTTTCTTGTCTGTTCATTTTTTTTTTTTTTTTTTTTTATTAACTCCCTCTCAATTCTATTCTGTATATTATTGGCAGCCATTGTTCCAACTCTATGACTTCCTACTCCACTGAATCTTTTGTTTGTTACCTCTTTTTTATTTTTTATTATTATTATTTTTTATTTTTTCGTCTCTTTATTTCGTTCTTTTCTATTTTGTGTCTTTGGCCTCTTCAACTTCATCATTTTGACCTTTTACCCCGGATATGTTTTGTCGTCTTTTTGATTCATTATATACCATAATGCTCAAGACGATGTCGTCAAGTTTCTATTGTTTGCTCATTAAAATCACTGATGGTGGTCGACATTGTATTATTACAGTAACACGAAATATAAATACAATGTTGAATTAAATATTAAATACGTTATTAAATATATATTCTTTTTTTTTTTTTCCTTTTTTTTTTTTTTTTAAAAATATCCACTCAATATGATTATATCAACACTCTAATTATATTAGTTTTATTAAAATAAATTATTCATATGTATATTATATTTAATTTTTTAATTTTTTTTTTATTTTCAAGTAATTTATTTGAAAGATTTTATTGGATAGAAAGTGAAAGAGTATTGAGAGTCACGTACACATGAATAATTTTAGACTATATTATATTACACGAGATCTCGTTGAAGCTTTTGATGCGAAACATTGGCCAGCTTCATCCATCCATCCATCCATCCATCCATCCATATGTACATGTATATATATATGTGTGTATATATATGGATAAAGAGAATACATAACTGAGCTCTAGGGGTGGCGAAACGGTTTCATTACTGAATCTCGCGAGGGACAACACATCCCAGGATCTTTTCCGGCCCCCAGAGGGTGAACGAAATTTCGGATGTCGACTCCCACGAGGGATAAAATACTATCGGTTGAATGAATATATAGGATCCTATATATAATATATATACATACACATACACACACATACACATGTATCATCTCTCCCTTTTTTTTATCCCACCCGCTGTGTACTTTATATTTTTGCTTATCATCAATACTTCTTCTCTATACATTCCAATCTATCTAAAAATATTGCTCGTATGAATATTTATTGTATAAAGAAAAAAAAAAAAAAAAAAAAGAATTCTAATATTTATTAACGATTTATCAGAATTTTTTTTTTTTTTTTTCCACTTCTTCTTTTACATTTTTTTGTTTATTCACAAATCATTTTTATTCACACTATTCCAGAATCACTAGTCTGAAATGCATACGGAATCCATTGAAAATGGACTAGTAATACTGAAACACGTTATATATATATATATAAATTTATATTCAAATCGTCAATTCGTTCACTTTACATCCGCTAAAAATTATTCAATTCATTTTTTTTTTTTTTTTTTTTTTTTTTCTCCTTTTTTTGCATTCGTTTATATATATACACAAGCGTTTGTCGGTAGTGCGGGTTTTATTCTCCATCTCTATTTTGAGCGGTGGGGGCCTTTGAAGATTCCCGCGTATATAACATTATGCGTCTTGAAATCGTACCATTATATACGTTGCACACATACACAGCGATAAAAGCGAGTACCAGTGTATTTTCAAGCTATTACGATTAGTATTTAATACAGACATTGTAAAGGAAGGCCCTTCCCTTCGTATCACGTAAAAATATATATATATATTTTTCTGTACCGCGGTACAGCCCCCCAGAGGGTCCTAGACCAGTTATTAGCCCTCTGACAGGCCCATAATCTCTCAACTCTCAAAAAATATAATACTACGCAACGTGTCGAGATCTTATTCAATACAATTCACGTATATTCATATACACATACCTATATATTAAATACAACGGTTGAGGCAAGTGAAAGAGGAAAAGAGAGATAGGAAGAGAGAGAAAAAAAAAACAAATTTTTCTCCCATCAAACTAAAAGTTTGATAATTTTTTTTTTTTTTTTTTTTTTTTTTTTTTTTTTCAATATCTAGATTTATTAATATTTTATCAATTACTGTTTATTATTTTTTTATTTTTTGATAGTGTCAAATTTGATATTTATAAATTATGAAATAATAAAATCCAGTGTAATTTGTGATTTATACAAAAAAAAATAATAATAAATCAATAGATGAAATGAATAAAAATAATTTAAAATAAAATAAAATTGTAAGTGAAAATAAAAAAAAAAAAAAAAAATTAAATTTGTAAAATTTCCAGTTTTTCACATCCATTGTAGTGTTTTTATAAGTAAAAACGAAGGGTGTAACTATGGAGTACGTAACAAAATAATATTGCGTAACATATTCCAATTCATTAGAGCGCGAAGAATTGTGAGTGGCTTCGAGCTATATCAAATGGCAACCCTAGTATTATATATATATAAATATAAATATAATAGTGAGATTCACAAACATCTGCCTCTTTTCTCCTCTTATTGTCCTCTAAATACACGAATATAATATAAACTCTCGCTCTCTGTTTCTCTCATCCAACAGACACAATCGCAAAAATCTGAAGAGAAACAAAACAAATACACACACACAAATATCTACACAACATTTTCATCGATCGTTTTTTTTTGTTTTTGTTTTGTTTAAAACTGCGTTTTATCTTCTTATATTGTGAAGAGGACACTCATCATTGCCCATAGAACATGTCGCGTATGACGATTAAATAATAAATAAAAAATAAATTAAATAAAAAAAATTCCAAAAATATAAAAGTGAAATTGTATTTGAATGAAGAATACGAAAAGTGAATATGTAAAATGAACAAAAAAAAATTGGCCAGGATGAAAAAGAGAGGAAAAAAGCGGCGAGGAGAAGGATATAAAATAAAGAAGGGCGGGGTAAGAAGAAAAGGAAAAGAAAGAAAAAAAAAATTGTCTCTGTGGACTTGAGAGAGAAAAAGAGTTATATAAACGTGAAAGAGGCGTGTGTTTGCTTGTGCGAGTGAATAAAACGAATGTGTATTTTTATTTATATATATATATATATATATATATATGTAAACGTGAAAACGTGAAGACGAATTAGTGCCGGAAGGCCGAGGGGTTGGGCAACGGTTTCGTTGTCATGGTAACCAGCAACCCCTGAACACCCTTCGAGTTCTCGTGGTTTGTGTGTGTATGTGCATGTGTATGCTCTCTCTTTATCTATCTATCTACCTATAGATCTATCTATCTTTTTCACTTCCACCATCTTCGTTACACCCCATCCTCTCTCGCGTACATGTAACCTCTCCTTCTCTATCATTTGCCGCGTGCTCCGTTTGAAAGGGTGGCCCAGGGCGGGAGCGTACCAGGTTAGGTTGGCTCCGCAACGAATGTCACACGAAGAGGACAAGGACAGGAATTTCCGCCTCGATTCACTCACCAAGATGGCCGACTGCGACACCACCATGTCAATAACACCCTCTCATTCGACTTGTGCGCCCAATCCTCTTTGCCTCTGTGCGCGTCACAACTTCTCTCTTTATTCTCTTTTATTTTTCATCTTCTCCTTTACAATGTCCATTATATACTTTTCATTTTTCATATGTGAAATATTTTTTTCGTGTGTATGTGTGTGTGTATGAAAGAAAATCGAGAGAGGCCCCGTGAAACACACAGCCACGCGTTTTATCTCTTCAAACTGAATCTACACACACACACACACACACACGCGATATCCCTCACACTATTTTCATTATCTTTTCTTTGGCTTTGGTGCGCAAGTTATTAATTCTCATTGTAATCATCGAGAGAAACTAACCTTAAGTATATAAATTATTATTATATATATATATAATTTTTTGTTTTTTTCTTCCTCCCTTTTTTTTTCCAATTGTTTATATGAGTATCATTGAAAATTACATTGTCCTCGTTATTATTAGAGTGAACTGGGTAATATACGTGTACTCACTATCGATAGTATATGTCGCTTTGACACGTGTAATTTTCTATGAGCACTTGAGAAACTTCGTTACGATAATTTCATGTAAAATGACAAAGTGCTCCATTTTCTTTCATCTATATATATTTACATAAAAAGTAATTTTCATAATAATATTATTGATATTGGTTACTCTTAGACTTGAGTGCTGTCGAGAGAGAAAACAAAACAAAAAACAAAAAAAATAATAACAATAATAATAATAATAATAATAAATAAATAATGAAAAACATAAATTTTTTTAAATTATTAATTTACAACAATTTTCTTCTTCTCATTATTTAGTAGATAAAATTAATTGTTTTTTTTTTGTTATTTTAAAAAATAAAAAAATAAAAAGATTTTTTTGAAAAAAAAAACATAAAATAATAATGAATAATAATAATAAATAAATAATATATATGTATATATAATTAAATGTACATAATATACAACGTTCAGGATATGATGAAGAGGTTGGCGTGGTTAAGCTTAGGGATATCGAGGGTGCGATAACTTTCGTGGCGAACTGTATCCGGCGAGATGAGATCTCCGTTGGGGGTTTTCATCCCTCGGGTGTTGGGTGTGTTTGGTTGCCAAGCAACGACACCCTCAAAGTCCGTACTCCCATTGGTTCTATTTCATATTTCTCTCTCACTGCCTCTCTCCCACCATCATCTTAGTCGTCATCGTTTTGTACGTTTGCTGATGGACTAATCTCAAATTGGTCTGCTATTCGTCATCGCTATTCACTCTCTTACCCTTAGAATCAATCGTTTCACAATTTTCTATATATCATTTTGTCTTTCTCTATACGTTTATCGACAATCTCTTTTGGAAATTTATCGTCAATTGCTTTACACTCTTCTCCCCTCAATATATACATATATATATATCAACATCCTTCTCTTTTCTCTTATATTACATCTATTTGTGGGTGTACACTATCAATAAACCAACTTGAAGAACCAAAGTACTCAAAGGACCACTGATGCGACACGCACTCTCATATATATATATATATTTGTATACAGTAGATATATATAATAACTCAATACTTGTATATTCTGTACTTTGCTTGCTTGTCATATAGACATTTTTGATGGGGATGAAAGAGGAAATACATGTCATTTAATTAAATTTCGCAGGATGCACTACTATCATTCTTTGATGTAGAAATATTTATTTAATTTTATATATTGTATAACAAAGAGTTTACATTGTTTTGTAATAATGTAAAAGAATTGTCATGTCAAGTTATAATAATTTAAATTAATTATAACTTGATATCATTTTTTTTTTTTTTTTTATGATAAAAAAAAATATATTTATGTACGATTTTAATTGATTCTGTTTATAAAATTGTTAGTGAACAATCAGTGAACATCACTGATAGTATTGCTTAATTCTGTTCACAGTCGTCTGTGCCCAACCAACCATGTGAAATCCGATTATAGACAAACGGTAGCAGACAAATCTAAAATGTTCAATGTACGCGTCATTGAAGATAATTTAAATCGTCTTTTTTTTTTTTTTTTTTTTTCTTCTTCTTCACTCGTTCGTTTTGTTGTCTGACTCTACTGTAAATCGAACAAATGGCTCAAGGCAGACACCATTTCATATATATATATATTTTTTTTTTTTGAGAGGGAAGGAGGGGATGGACTTGCTTGCTTTCATTAAAAAAAAAAAAAAATCCCTTCGGCTTGTCAGAAATGCAGACATGTATTTTTTTATTTATTTATTTATTTTATTTTTTTTTCTCTCTATTGCATTTATATATATATATTTATATACGCACGCGTTTTAAATAGTATGGGCTAATACCACTTGCGAGGATTAGACCTCTCGCTTTCATTTATTTTTCCACACACAACCATTGATATATCTCAATGGATTTTTTTTTCTATATAATGTCCATTGAATGTGTTTCATGAGTGTGTTTTGACGCTTGTGTCACTCGTTTGTGATCCAGCACCCATCGTGTGTGCCGTTGAACCCTTTTTATCGGCTGGTTTTTTTTTTTTTTTACCTTTGACGATGAAAAGAAATCTCTGTCATTTGAACACAAAAAAAAAAACAATAATAAATATAATACATATAGAAATATCGATGTGTATAGAGTTGTTTGGATAGTTAACAAATAATACTTGAGGTATTATTGGCTATATCTATTATTTTATTTTATTCTTTTTTTTTTTTTTTCTTGTTCAGTATTTTTATTATAAGGTCACAATACATTGATGATAATTGTTGGATTATACAAGTGCTTATGGATAATGATTTTGCTTTTGAATATTTTTACTTGATGTATTTATTTTAATTTCGTGTTTTTTTTTATTACAGAAAAATGTGCAGCACAGTATGATGAATTGATGAAACATCAAAATAATATAGGTATGTAAATGTGATAATTTTATTTTTAATTAGTTTATTATGATGAAAAATATATATATATATATATAATTATAATAATGAATAAATTATTAATTTGTTTTAAATGATTATTTTTTAATTTTAGATGAATTTATAAATAATGGTGACAGTCCAATGTGCGATGATAAATCTGGATGTGATGAGATTAAAAAAGTACCAAAAATTTATTATGGCTCACGAACACATCGACAAATATCACAAGTGGTGAAAGAACTCAGTAGAACAGCTTATGCTGATGCACGAATGACAATTTTGAGTAGTCGTGATTTCACGTGTATTCAAAATACAAATAAAAATAAAACTGAATTGTGCAATGAACTTTTGGATCCAGTGAAAAAATTAGGATGTCCATTTTACAATGAAGATAATCGACGTACAATATCATCATATAAAATGCTGTCGAGATTGTTATTTCCAAGTGTATGGGACATTGAAGATTTATTTAAATTGGGACAAAAAGTTGACAGTTGTCCATATTATGCTGCACGAAATCTTATGGTTGAGGCTGATATTATTTTTTGTCCATATAATTATTTAATTGATCCGACAATTCGTCGATTGATGCAAATTAATTTGAAAGATGATATTATTATTTTGGATGAAGCTCATAATATTGAAGATATTTGTCGTGATTCAGCGAGCATGTCATTTCAAATAAATGAACTCAAAGAAATTATTGCTGACTGTATAAATTTTAATAGAGCATATGACAAAGAATCACCACCATATTTTTCTGGAGTGATATCAACATTTTGTGAGCGTCTCAATAAATTTATTGAAATCACAAGTCTAGCAGTAAAGGCAAGTATTTTTTATTTTTATTTTTTCATTTAACCAAATAATATGTGCATATAGGAAATTTGGTTGAAAAAAAAATTATTTTTTTTATTTTTTGTAGGACAGTAAAAGTGATCAAATGACCAGTAAATATTGGAATGGACCACAATTCGCTGAAATGCTGTATATAAATCAATTGGATATAAATTCAGATGATAGATATAAAAAAGCAGCTGCTGATGCCATCGACCAACACAATAAAGCAAAGGAGGATATGCGCAGTCCATTAAAAGACGCAATTTTCATACCGTCATTGAGTCCAGCGACCATTCGAATACTCGAAGAAATAATAGTTTCCATCGAAATGATAACGTCACCCAAATACGCAACTGATTATAGAGTGTACATTGAAGAGATTCCAGAAAAATTTACGAAAATCGTAAGTTTTTATTCAAATATTAATTTCGGACTTGTAATTATATTGAGTTTTAATTGATTTTTTTTTTTTTTTTTTTTTTTTTTTCCAATAGAAATCAACACAAACTTCACGAGCAGGCCAAACCAATGGACGTATACGAGTGTTGAAATTATTGTGCATGAATCCGGGTGTAATTTTTACTCCTCTTGCAAATGCAGCAAGAACAATTGTCCTGGCGTCTGGTACTCTTGCACCAACATTGTCATTTTCAAGTGAATTAATGACAAAATTTCCAAATTTACTTCATGCCAATCATGTAATACCTAAAGATCAAGTTTTTATCAGAGCTATTGCACAGGGACCAAACGAAATCCCATTAAGAGCAACTTATGCTAATATTAATTCATGGAAATTTCAAGATGAATTGGGTCGTGTCCTTTTGGATGTGTGTGAAACAGTGCCTTACGGTATTCTATGTTTTTTTTCATCTTATACAAGTATGAAAAATCTAACGGATAGATGGAGACAAAATGGAATAATGAATAAAATTGAAGAGTGTAAATATATAATGGAGGAGCCAAGAATTAACTCAGATTTAACTGATGTCATGGCAGAATATCGTCAAAAAATTCACGAGTGCTCAGAAAAATTTGATGATGGAATGGAAAATGATGTTACCGGTGTTGTATTATTTGCTGTGTTTCGTGGAAAAATCGCGGAGGGAATTGATTTTAGTGACAATGAAGCCAGGTGTGTTTTAACTATTGGAATACCATATGCAGTGATGAATGATCCAGCTGTAGAATTAAAAATTTCATACAATGATATCAATTCTAAAGAGCGAAAAACACTCAAGGGTCGTGAATGGTATACAGTACAAGCATATAGAGCATTAAATCAAGCACTCGGACGATGCATAAGACACAAAAATGATTGGGGTGCTATACTGTTGGTTGACGATCGTTTTTTGGATAAAAATAATCAATGTTACCTACCAAATTGGATTAAATCCATGTGGACGAATCGGAGTGGGAAATATAATTTACGTACAGAATTGAGACAATTTGTTGAAGATCGTATGAGAGCCGACGGTGAAAAAGTCGCTGAAATAAATCAAAATCATTGAGAAATAGGAAAAAAAAAAAAAATGTTTATACTTATTAAATTAATATAAAATGTCAATTTATCCAAGACGCAAATATTTATAGTAGATTTAATTTCTTCTTTTTACGCAGGATATTCGTTGAAAGAATTATATATTTTTCTTTTTTATAAAATTTATTAATTCAAATAATAATTTTATATTTTGCTAATTGTATCACGTTTTTCAATCATTCGCAATTGTTTTTTCTTCATTCTCTTTATTTTCGCTGTATTTTTTATCTAAAACAACAAATATTGATTAATACTTTTCATGATTGACTAAATCTATATATTTTATGATTCTTTAATTTTTTTCTTGACAATAAATATATTAACATGTCTGATAATTACCACTTGTACGACTTCACTTTTCTTTCGATTTTCCTCAGCGCGTTTAAGATTATCAATTCTTCTCTGTTTCTTCGCTTCTTTCTCTGCTTTTTTATGTTCAATAATTGCCCTAGATTGTTCTTGATTTCTTTTCACGTCATCTCGTAATTTTCGTTTCTTGTCTAATGATAATCGTAGACCTTTAGTTTTTATTGTCGATGAAAATCTACGAAAAAATAATAAATATTAAAATCAAATCTTCACTTGAATGAAGAGAAAATTTGAAATATTTCAAGAAATTTTCTACCGTTTTCTTGGTTCTTTCCATATTCTCCCAGATTTCGGTTTTCCTTTAATAATAATATTTTGCAAACTTTCTGTAGATTTTTTCACTTCAATTGGATCATTTGTCTTGACTAATTCTGTGTCCACCATAATTATTGTTTGCAAATATAAATAATTCTTGTGATTTTTAAAAAGTAAATATTAATTTGGAGGTTATAATTTTACTCATAACGTGGGTACTCGATCATGAGGGACGCAATCATAGACTTATCAAAATATCCTATGACCAACCATGAAAAATATAAATTCACAGTGAGAAGCGCACACGGTATATATTTGAATTTATTTCGCGCGGATACGTTCAGTATATTTAACACATAACTGTTGGTAAAAGCGATCATTACCATTATCGACTATGGTTTTTTATTCACAACCAAAAAATATATATCAATATGCGATAAATGTACAAGAAAGAAATTCATATAAGAGCCATCGCTTATTATATATTGAAACTCTATTTTCTCAGCTTCCATTTCATTTTATTTCATTTTACAGTTTATACATGTTATCTTGTTGGAGGTGTGCATGAATTAATTTTATACGTGTCACTTTATCATTTCATTGTAACATACTGTATAACCAAATGTTTATTTCATTATTTTATTTTTATTTAATATTTGTTCAAATTTCATCACCGTTTAATCATATTAATATTAATCAATTGAACAGCTTTGTGGTTATTGAAATTTAGTAAGTTACACTGAATTGAAATATAATTATATTTTTTATAATTCAAAATAAATTGTATTTTTTATTGTAATTAAATTTTTATTCATGAAAATATTGCGATTTTTTAAAATATAAATATTTATATGCAATGTATATATATTATTAATGATACAATTTTTATCAACAGATTACCACTGACTGTCCACACCAAGAGTAAAATGACCATGGATACAAATGATCCAACGGAGTTTACGGCAGGTATACTAATTCAGAATATTCAAATAGAAATAATAAATCGATGACATATAACTGTTTGACGTATACGAGTTATCCTATTCACTGAGAATTAAATTTTAATTTGGACTCAGTTGAAAACTATAGAGGTTTCTTGGCCAAACGTATTAATATTATTAGATTAAAGCTTTCACTGTTTGAGTATGTGACGGCCAACTGAAAATTTTTTCTTTTATTAATTTCATTTGATATAATCAAAGTAGTTCAAACATTAATATTATGCCAGCTCACGTTAGAAATAGACAGAAAACAGTGAAAGTAAAAGGTATTTATAGATAAATGAACAAAAAAAAAAAATGATGATTATAAAATTTATATGTTTAACTAATATTTTTCTTTGTGGTTATTGTATTTTTCAGATTTTCTTATGTATCAATCGAAAAATGAAACTCAAGACAATAGTGAGAACTCATTAAGTAAAAGTCCAGAAAATAGTCTTGCACTCTATGATCCAACAATTGATGACAGATTACCACCAACTGTTACTTTATTAACAACTGCTGAAGGTGCTAAAGTTTATCTTATTGGCACCGCACACTTTAGCAAAGAGAGTCAAAAGGATGTTTCCACGGTATGATTTATTCAATTATTTTATAAACTATAAAAAAATATCTTTATTTTATTGAATAATTTTATAATCAATTTTTAAGACAGATAATTCAAGCAGTTCAACCCAATATTATCATGGTAGAATTATGTCGTGCTCGTACGCATATATTACAATTAGATGAGGAAACTCTACTGAAAGAAGCGGAAAATCTGAATCTAAGTTAGTAATATTTTTGAATTCTTGTGTTTTAAAGATAATTTATTTTTAGAATAAAATTTTGGTGATTGTTGAATATATTTTAATGATTTTAGGGACAATTCACGATATGGTGAAACAAAATGGTTTATTTCATAGTATAATTTACATACTTCTGTTGAATCTATCTGCACAATTAACAAAACAATTGGGAACGGCACCAGGCATTGAATTTCGTCAAGCATTTATTGAGGTAATATCTCAAATTAAATTGTCCCATCACTTCGAAATATTAAATAAATAAATTCACAGGCTAAGAAAATACATCGTTGCTTAATTCACCTTGGTGATAGACCAATAAACATCACATTACAACGTGCTGTCAGATCATTGTCATGGTGGCAAAGTATATGTCTTTTTTGGAGTTTACTTAATTTTCGTGAGAATATAAGTAAAGAAGATGTTGAACGATGCAAACATGGGGATTTTCTTGAAGAAATATTGGCAGGAATGAAAGAAAAATTCCCATCCCTATGTGAAATTTTGGTACGTGAACGTGATTTGTATCTTGCATATTCACTTCAATTTGCTGCCAAGTCACATTCAATGGAGCCCGGACCACGTCCTCGTATCGTGGGTGTCGTTGGTATTGGTCATGTACAAGGAATCATTAACAATTGGGGAAAAGTTGAGGAATCACAAATTTTATCACTTTTGAGGTAAAAATATTACACGAATTTTTTTTTTTACATTCTTTAATAGTATAAAATTAATTTTTAATTCTTTTTTTTTTTTTTTTTTTTTTTTTCTCAAGCATACCACCACCCTCTTTGTCAAGCCGAGTATTGCGTGCGACATTTAAGGCATCACTCATAGGTGCAATAGTATATGTAGGTTATAAATTTATTCCGATGCCATCAGGATCAACTATACAATCAATCAAGTCATCGATCGAGGGACTTCTAAAGGTCAGTGTCAATCGATAGGATTCAATTGGAATATATTTAGTTGGAACAATTTTTTTTTTTTTTTTTCTCAACGAATCCATTTGGAAGAATTAAACAGTAATTTTTATTCCACATCGGCAAGGTTTATTTTTTTCTTCCTTTATTTTGATTTTTTTTTTTTAACTATTATTTGTGCTGCTCATCGCTCAAGTATTTTTTGGCAATTTTTGGTATCACGCTGTGATTTGGAATTGAAACAAATAAAAAAAAAATCTGGATGTAATCAAGATGGATATTGTCAGTGGTAAAGAGGATGAATATGAGCATCCAATGCTCGACGTAATGTATGTAGTCAATAACATTCCGGGTGTGGGTATCAGTAATGCAGATTTTGAATCGGTATTTTCAGTTGGATGTAAATGTATTTCTGATTGTTGTTCGCAAAATTGTTTGTGTGTACACGGATGTATAAATTATATTGATGGCCACTTGAATGAAAAAAAATCATCTAAATTAATATTTGAATGCAATCCACAATGCTCGTGTTCGATTAATTGTAAAAATAGACTAGTACAACGTGGCCCACTTGATTGTTTAAAAATAATTGAATTTGACAAAAAAGGTTATGGTCTTATAACTAAAAAGTTCATTGGGAAAAATCAATTTATTTGTGAATACGCTGGTGAAGTTATAGGAATTTCCGAAGCTAAAAAACGTATTGAAAAAAATAAAACATCGAGTAGTATGAATTATATTTTAGTTGTTTCTGAATATATAGGTGAAAAAAAAATAACAACATGCATAGATCCGAAATATTTTGGTAATATAGGACGTTATTGTAATCATAGTTGTCAACCAAATGCTAAATTAATCCCTGTACGTATTGAAAGTTTGATTCCACGTCTTTGTTTATTTGCTGATCGGCATATAAATGTTGGTGAAGAAATTACGTTCAATTATGCCGGTGATAATGATGATAATAAGACAGATTGTATCAGTGAGACACCATGCTACTGTGATTCAGACAACTGTGTTGGGTTTTTACCTCATCATCCTATTTAAATTAATAATGCGTAATACCATGATCTCTATGCAACAACGAAAAATTTATGACATTTTCATTATTTTGTACGGGTCAAATATTAGTAAAAATAAATTTTGAATTGAATAATAATACAAAAATGAAAATTAAATTGATTGATCAACGACCGATAAAAATTCTATACAATTATAATAAAATTAAATTATTCATTGATCATGCAAAAATATATATTCATATATAATTTTAGATTATTCAACAATTTTTTTTTAAATTTTTGTTTAGATATAATTTGATTATTAAGAAAAAATAAGTGGGGTCGAAAAAAAAAAAAAATTGTGATTTATATGTGAAATCAAATAATTTTATCTTGAAATTTACTTAATTTATAATTTTTAAATTATATAATATGCCAATTAAAAGAATTTGGGGCATTGTTGAACTTTACGTTTCAATAGATAGAATATCAATTATTAATACATTACACATAACAATTGTTCAATAAAAAAATTAAGAGAAACAAGAAAAATTCAATTTATAAGTATCGCTACTTCTTGATTTATTTTCCTATAATCAACAAGATCATTTTTAATTAATATTTTAACAACGTCGTTTTATTTTTTTATTAACACTAGAATAATATCAACGAGTGCGAGGATAAACTCGGAAAATAATCAGAATACTTGTTATACATGTAATTGAAAATAAATTAATCAAAGATCATTATTATTATTACTATCCAGCAGCTGAGTGTTTTTCATTTTTATCAGAACTACTACTAAATTTCCATCGCCAATAAGCAACTTTCATACGATCCCACATATTTTCCCATGAATCCATAGCTGGCCGCACATCGAGCAATGCAAATTTATATTTTTCATCAAGTGCACCACCATCATAATAATCAATAACATATCGTACATCTTTTCCACATCTATCAACAATCCAGTCGTGACGATCAAATGGCAATTCATAACTAAAATCAAGTGTAATAAATTAATTTTTGCAATATTGAAATTGAGCAAAAAAAAATATATATATATATATTTATATATATTTACCCCATCCAATGGCGAATTTTTGCGCGTGGTGAATAATCTTTGGCTTTTCCACCGAAACTTTTGAGTTTTGGCATTCCACACTCTTGTGCATGTAACGCTTCCCATTTTAATACTTCTTGCCATGCCTGTTCATTATTTGCATTGTGAATTTTGATTATATCTTCCATATCCTTTGGATGAATATCTTCATTCTTCCATCGCCAACCTTTTCTCAACATAGCATTCCAAAACATTTGTTGTGATGGATATACCCAAAATTCACCATCACCAGAGCTTTTTGGAATCGAAGATATCTGTCGATCAGTTGGTAGTGGAAATGGTTGATCTGGTGCTGGATTTTGATTTGCTGGTGGCATCTGCAAAATTTATTTTACAATTTACCTTTTGCAATTCACCATACTGCATGCAAAAAATATTAAATGATCCATACCATATTTAAAGGATTAACGTCGTTTCTATCCATATGATCAATTGGACATTCACTGGTAAATTTTTGTGGATTCTTTTCAATGGATTGATGCATTGGGCACTCAGGTGGTGGTGTACCTTCAAATGTCTTATGAACATGTGGGTGAAAAGATTTCACTGTTTCAACATGACCCACTGGAGTAATAGAATCTGCTGCCAATACAGAAGCTGTCGTCAATGTATTTCCCATTATTTACCGCTTTTATCTGTAAAAATATATAGAGTTAATAAATTAATTATTATTTTTTTTTTTTTTTCATATATTTATTCACTTATGAAATTTTGGCAATGAGGAAAAACTGATGAATTGAGGTTAAATTGCACACTTCGCAAAAAAAAATTCATCACATAAATATATTTATCATTATTATTATTTTTTTATTTATGTAAAAAAATTTTAAATTACAAATATAATATTTATCAAAGGTGTAAGAACCTACTAAATTTAAAAAATTTCAAATATTCAATCAATTCCGCTTACCTGAACGAGAAATGATGATGTAATTAAATTCCTTGATATTGTAACACGTGAAAATGAATTAAATTTTAAATTGTCATTTGATAAACATTAAACACACTATTTTATTTATAAATGAAATAATTGAATATAAGTATAATTAAGTTAATTCATAACTCCAATTTATTGAGAACTGAAACACCTCAATTCCGAGCTCTCAATGTCTCTCGTGTACACATTTTCACCAGCTACGTAACATGATGTCCATGAGTGTCGGTAATACAGGTATATTCACCGAATTACCGAGCGATACAGATACGCTCTATCACGTGATTAAGCGCGAAAAATTTTTTACAAATTTAAATGTACAAAAATTACAATTTTTTTTTTACAATCAACACCTTAGAATATACTAAATAACAATCATGATTTGTTATGATTATCATAACTATTACTATTTATTATTATTATTATTATTATTTATTATTTTTTTTTTTTCGTTAATTCATTTAAAATTACATTTATCTTCATATTTTTCCGACATTTTAAATGAACAATGATAAACACACTTACCACTTATTGAATTATATATCCAGATAAATTGTAAATGTTCGTGAGCGGTTATAGAAATAACGACTCAAATATTTTTGCACATTTCTCACGCAACACGTTGCCCTTGAGCACATTATGACGTGTAATTTATTATTAGTATATATTGTATAGTTGAATATCTTGAAGTAGTTGACTCGGGGATTCTCAAAGTGTGCGATCATTTTACTGTAATTGATTCTCTTGAACGATTTCCATAAATGTGAAGTACTTACTCTTTTTTTTTTTTATTTCCATCTTCTTTTGCTCATCCATTTTTAAAAATTGTTTCCACTCCAGGGTAAATATGTAACATCTACAAGAAGTTTATGTCTGAAAAGCAACATAATTTCATGGTATTTATAATTTCTCACTTTTTTTTTTTTTTTTTTTTTTTTTTCATTCATTTTTTAAATATATTATTCATTATCATTTATTCAATATCCCATTCACAAAAGGGAAAAAAAAACCAGTTGTAAATTTTATATATTTCTTTTATCTATTTATTTATTTATTTATTATTATTATTTTTTTTTTTTATATCGCCAAAATATAAAATGACAATATCCACTGTATTATTTGGAATTATATGATATTGCGAATAGATGGCACAGCTGAAATATTCTTTGGGGAGAATAAACTCACCCCACAAATTTTTTTTATACCACACAGTAAAAATACGTGAGTCTCTCATACCCACTCCATCCCATTTCATCACACACAATCGCCGGTTATTATTATTTATTTTTTTTTTTCTCTGTCCTCTCCCTCACTCTATTTTGATATTTTAGACGGGACAATTATTGAAATGGGGAATTTTGAAATATTTTTTTTTTTTTTTTCGAGAGTAGTTTTTACGATCTCATAATTCAAAATGAATTGCTTATTATTATATTGCTGTTGGTGGAAGAAGGTCGGTGATCTTAGAAGCTATAGACTCCCCCTACACACACATACACACACACATATATATATATATATGCGAGAGACTATATAACTATCGGTCAGCATATAGTGAACATTTAGGTCGATCGTCCCATGAATCAGGCATGAGGGTGTTAACGGAGAAAAAAAGAAAAAGAACAACGAAATAATAATAATAATAATAAAATATTTCCGTTAAAGATAATGATCGTTAATGGTACGTAATCATCGACTTTATAATTTTTCAATGTATACACATCACCCTCGCAGTGACAAGTGGAGGGAAACACATACATGCATATTAAAAAAAAAAAAACAAAAAACATTATTGAAATGATTATTATTATTAATATTATAATTATTATTGTGAAATAATTTTATGATAAAGTAATTTGTTAATTTATTTATTTATGATTTTTTTTTATTTAAAAAAAATTTTTTTTTATGGCATTTGGGTTGAAAATATTTGAATTAACGAATTCATAATATCAGAGAATACGATATGAATATAATTCACAATCAAATTGTAATTTATTTCCCAATTAATAGAAGAAAAAAAAAAAAAAAAATTTGGGCCAAATCAAATAGATACTGTTATGTTAATTTCCCCAATGTTAAAGTTAACATATATATATATATATATATATATACAATTTGTGGAATATGAGGATGACATAAAACCCGGAAGACTATACGCAAACCCTTCTCAAACTCTCTAGTCAACCAGGTCGGTCTTCACATATGGCTATTCGATTGATGTACAGTGAAAAAAAAAAAAATATATATATATATAATAAAAATAAAAAAATAATAAAATTGGACTGGCCTTAGGTGTCTTCCAGGCAACTGAACTGAATTGTTGTATAACGAACAAATATAAGAAAAGGATGGGAAGAAGACAGCGAAAATATATACGTGTATTTGTGTAGTCAACCAATTTTCATGTTCAAATTTTTGATTTGAATTTGAAAAGGGACCAAGAACGATCAAATGGTATATAAAAAAAAAAAAAAAAAAAAAAAAAAGTCTCAATTTCATTACAAATTTTTATATCTAAAATAATAAAATATGTACAATAGAATTTTTTTCTCATCAACTGTATATTGTAAAAAACATAAAATAAACCAAAGTCAAAAAGAGGAAAAAGAGAAAAAAAAAAACAAAAAACAAAAAAAAATTGTCAATGTAAATTTATTATTTATATGAAAATTATTTTCATATTCATACATAAACATTAAGCAAAAAAAATTCAATGAGAATTTTATTTAAACTATTTTCTTAGATTAAATATATTTATATTATTTTCTTTCTTTCTTTTTTTCCTTTTGTTTTGTTTTGTTTATTATTATTTCTTTTTTTTTATATTTTTTATTATTACGTCTTGGGAACACACGAGTGTTCAGTACATTGAAACAGGGACAATATAATACCAACGAATTTTATAACATCCATATACATATATAAATACTCGTGAACAAACATCAAGTATATATAAAATTGGGACAAGAGCAAGTGAGATATACGAGTTGCGTACTGCCGTTTGCACGTACTAAAAGTTCCCTAGTCTAGCAACATGTATCTAATTTCTCATTGTCCGA